>NXFB01000457.1:50403-72188 GCA_002525835.2 Ipomoea batatas | reverse complement strand
ACATATGAGACATTAGTCCTAGGAAACAGCAAATATACCCAAAAAGAAGAATAAAACACACTAATATATATACACACAAGAGACATACTAAAACTACACTGCTCTAGGTAAACAGTACACTGCACTGCTCAAGAAGTCTGCCCAAGAAGTCAAAGATGTGGACTGCCCAAGGCAGATATATTTAATATTTCAACAGTTCCTTTATTTAACTCCATTGGATAGAGTTTACATATGCAGAGTATGTCATTTTCTCGTTTTTCCAACTTGATGGTGGTTTCTATATATTTATACTGTGTTTTATTCTTCTTTTTGGGTATATTTGCTGTTTCCTAGGACTAATGTCTCATATGTATACTTGGGGCCCTTAAAGTTTTTTTTTTTTTTTTTTTGGAAATTATGGTGTTGGTTGAAATGTGAGACAGCCAGATAGGTCATAATTTAGGGATAAATCTTAATTAATCCTTTTTACTGTGTCACTAATGTTATTTGCGATTTGTGTAGGTATTCACTTGTGGAGATAACTCATCCTTCTGTTGTGGGCACAGTGATACAGGTCGCCCTATATTCAGGCCTCGGCTTGTAGAGGCACTAAAGCATATACCCTGCAAACAGGTAGTTATTTATTGAATGAATTAGATGGAAATTTGCAATTAATATCTAGTGAAAGTTCTTGAAATGCTTTAACAATTTGACCAACACAATTGGACAAGGCATTAGCTAGTTCTTAAACCCTTAACATATTTTTTGGAAGTTTAAACAACGAGTGTCAATCCCATTTCACTCTCTAGTCTATAAAGACAAGGCTTTGCTTCATATAATTTATTATTCATATATAGAAGCAAACTCGTAGCCATTATCTGAAGGTATGCACTTGGTAAACCCTACCTTGTGATACCCTACTCGGCAAAGGATCACAAGGAGGTAAACGAGCCTAGATTGCCCATAGCTGACAGCTCAAACCAAGAAGGCCAGTAGGGGAGTCAAAGTTGTAACCTTGTGGTTACTAAGTAAACAGCCTGACCAACTTGGCTAGGGTTGCCCTCAATTCTAGTTTTTGCTTGAATATGCAGCTCATGATTGTTGAAACTGGTTCAGGTTGCTGCAGGTCTGAGTTTCACAATGTTTCTTACAACACTAGGCCACGTCTACACATGCGGGACAAACGCACAAGGTCAGCTAGGTCATGGCGACACACTGGATAGGCCAACACCTAAATGCGTAGAACTGCTTGCATCCAATGGCTCGGTCGTTCAAATTGCTGCTGGCCCAAGCTATGCCCTTGCCGTGGCATGTGATGGGTTACTCTACTCTTTTGGTTCGGGCACCAATTTCTGTCTTGGCCACGGGGAGCAGCACAATGAACTACAGCCGCGTGCAATCCAGTCATTTAGGCGGAAGGGCATTCATCTGCTTCGTGTGTCTGCTGGCGATGAGCATGTTGTAGCACTCGATTCCAACGGATATGTAAGTCATCAAACTGTAATAAATTGAATTAACGGATTCTTTGTCTCTTCCACCAACTGTTTATTAAACCGTCTTTGGTCTTCTATTGGTTTCTGCAGGTGTACACTTGGGGAAAAGGTTATTGTGGTGCACTCGGACACGGAGATGAGATCAATAAGACTACTCCAGAACTTGTCAACAACCTTAAGAGCCACCTCGCCATTCAGGTTTCGAAATCTCTTTCACTTCCACTTTCACTTCTTTATAGGAATCATTAACTGGAAGCACCATTCATGTTCTAGATAACATAATCGGAGCAATATAACATAGGCTAAGCATGCTAATTTGTTTAAGGAGACCTGAAGTTACTATGATGTATGAATTATACCTCAGACTTCCCTATAAATTCCCACAACCTTAGAAGATTAAACCCCATTATCTCATTTTCTGCATCATACTTTCCAACTGCTTTTTTCTCATAAGAATATTTGATTGGTAGCACTTTTGCAAAAATGCTAGGCGCTCCTAGACCGAAGCGAATTGCTCCCTAGGCGTCCGCCTAGCACCTAACTCGGCCGACTGGGCTGAGTTGGCGACCGACTGGGCCAAATTTGGCCGAGTTAGCTCGCCTAACTCGGTAGAGTTAGCCGAGTTAACGGCATTGTTAATTTTATTATTATATTTATATATATTTAAATTTATTTATTAATATAAGTAAGAGAAGTAAGAGATGTATATTTAATATATATAATATAATATATGACATACACCCACATACATGAATTATTTTTTTGTTTTTATAGGTCGCCGCCTAGACCGCTTAGGCGCCAAGCGCTAGTCTACCGGCCGACTAGCGCCTAGCGCCTACTGCAACCATGATTGGTAGTATAAAAACCATAAATTTCCATTCTTAAATCTTACTTGAAAGAGCAAAGGATAGACCATAGTTTTCAAGTAAACAGCATGCTGCTTTTTCATCCACATTTCATTCTTGAACTCAGTCAAAAATTGGTTTGGTTTCCATGATAGGTTTGTGCCAGTAAGAGGAAAACTTTCGTGTTAGTGGATGATGGTTCGGTCTTTGGCTTTGGGTGGATGGGTTTTGGTAGCCTCGGTTTCCTTGACAGAGGAGTATCCGATAAAGTTGGAAGGCCCCGGGTCCTCGACAGCCTGAGATCCCATCACATATCCCAGATTAGCACTGCCCTGTACCACACCATAGTAATCACGAGTCACGGGCAAATCTTCGGGTTTGGAGATAACGAAAGAGCGCAACTTGGAATAGATACGCTCCGGGGATGCCTAAATCCTACAGAAATTCAGCTGCAGAAAGCATCACCAATGTAGAATACTGGTAAAAATTGGACCATATTTAAGCTGATTTACCATTAGGAGTTATTTCATATTGGAACTTCATTATTCCCCCCTTTTTTTCCAAGAACTAATTGTGGTGCTGTAGTTCTAGGATCTGTTGTGAATTGTGAATGTTTCTGTTCACGAAAAACAACTTTGTTTCCTATTTTCTTCTTGTTTTGCACTTGTACCATGTTTACAAATGCTAGAATGCAAGGATATTTTTTATAATATAGTATTTGTTTTATATTTTTTAAATTTTTTTAACACAAAGAATCTATGTTTTTTATTAGATCCATCATCCATTTAAAATAATAACAGAAGTGTCATTGCACTAAAGATACTTTTTTGAAAGGATACTAAAAATTGTAAATCTTTTTATTTCTTCTAAATAATACTTTAATTTGACACTTAGATAAAATCTAGAGAAACACTTACGGATCATATCTTTGACCTCATTAATTAAGATTCAACCGATCTCACGAATTGAGACTCGTAAAATAGTCTCAAGAATTTTTGCCTTAAATCTATTATTACCTTATATTTCTAGAATAGAAACTCTTCCTATAAAAATTGGAAATGTTGCTTTTGAAGTTGAGTCGTGATACTCAAAGAAAGAAAGCAATGTTCCTTGAAAACACCAAACTTAACATTATACTGACGAAGTTGAGGTCTCAGATTCTTCCAAATACTGACGAAAAACCCGCAAGATGTTGGAGAATGTCACAATTCCGACCAGGCTCCAATCATCCTCAATCACCCAAACATAATTAACACGATTCGCGATGGCCTGAATCATCACCGCCGCCAGAGAGCTACCAGGATGGCACACGATGGCCTCCGCTCTTCTGCTCATCCTCAACGACTGGCTACTGGAGGAGTTGCCGTCGATGTAGGCCATGAGCTCCCCGGCGGAGAGCGCGGCGACGGCGGCGGCCACCGTCTCGTCGCAGGCGGCGAGGGCGGAAGGGGAGAGCTCTCGGATCAGAACGCCGTCGTCGTCCACCACCGCCACCGAGGTCTGATCGGCAAGGGAGCGTTGAATGGCCTTCAGAGCTGATGACGCCGGGGAGTGGTATCCGACGGCGGAGAATTCGGCGGCGATTATCCCCAGCGCGTGAATGGAGAGCGCCGGGAGGGGGGAGAAGAGGCCGATTGAGCCTAGAAGGTATCTCATTACGTCTTCTTGAGTTAACCAGCAGAATTCCTGGGCGTTGTGAAGGGTTGTGATCGCCGGAGGTGTCTTCTTTTGCAGATGGAATTTCCTTCTTGAGGATGATGACCTTACTCTCTCTATTGGAACTACGAGGTTCTGGACACCTTGGGACATCAAATCAATGGCTTCTACTACGCTGCATTATAATCACATTAGCGTTTTAATTAGTTAGATTAGTTAACCATATAATTATGTTATGTTATGTAATCTCTATATAAACATGCATCTCATACCAAAATGTTAACTCACTCTGTCTAGGTGCAGTGTGTAACACATTGTTGTGTGTTATGCAACTCGTTGTTGTGTCTTGTGTAATATATTTTTGGAATTAGTTACTCAACTTTTAATTTACTAATTTGTATTTAGTTAGTTATTAAGCTGTCCATACATGCCTAAATTATGGGATTTAGTCATAAAATCGATATCAACATTTGGTCATTGATCTTGTAAAATCTATAGTCTATACTCTATATTAGTCCACAGTTCTCACATGGGACTAGTAATCATTTGATCATGGCCATATATAACATGAATGTCCTTCTTATTATTATTATTATTATTATTATTATTATTATTACATATTTTATAGGGGTATTTTTGTCTTATAAAACATATTTCATTTCTATTCCTTAAACCAACCAAACACTGTAAATAATTCCTAAAGTTCATTCCTTCCGCGAACCAAACAATAGAATACAATTCCTATTCTATTACTTGTCTATTCCATTCCTTATGGAATAGCATTCTTATTACCTCAAAATTCATTCCGTGAACCAAACGTGCTGTTAGTCTTTGATGTAGCAATTGATGATTAGTTATCTTTTATCTCGTGGGTCTCAATAAAAATGTCAATATTAAAATTTGGGTACATAAAATTTAGAAATATGAGTAGTATATATATATATATATATATATATATATATATATATATACACACACACACACACACACACATTTGTGTATAAAGGGTCTTTTTGGTATTTATAAAAAAAGTATTCCCAAGAGCTCAATTAATGTCAAGGAATCCTAAGAATGAATATTCCCTTACAAAGGGAATAATTCATTTTTAAGAATGTTATTATTCATAGTTATTCTTGAAAATAAAATGTCAAAATAAATAATGAAATAGGTTTATTTTTTAAAATGTTACTTCATCCACGACCTATTTTACAAACAAAATTACTGTAACTTTCTACTAATTAGATTTAATTGAGAAATTCCTCGCTCTAATCACAAGGAAGTCAATTTTTACTACGGAGTACTATCTTCTATGAATATACTTTTCTACGAATATACTTGTTAGCATTCCGGTCATGAATTAATTATATTCGAATAGGAAATTTAAAAAAAAAATTATTTTTACTTTTTTTTTTCTCACAATTATTAAGTCATTCTCCCATTTTTCTCTTAAATATTACTTTTGTCACATTTGGTGTATAAATTTAATATCACATACAGTCCTTCTAATAAATTTTTAATATAAAAAATAGTAAATGTGTAACACATCGTCTAATTAAAAACTATACATTTCTACTATTCTACTATCTAAGAGTCAAGGTAATAATGTTTTCAAAAAAAAAAAAAAGAGTCAAGGTAATAATATAGTTCTAAACTGAAAATGAGATGTATTTCTATTGATTTCTACGGACAAAATATGTAATCAGAAGCACTAATTAAATGTAACAAAATAGTGAAAGTTGTATATCAAATATAATATTTAAGGATCAAATGTAGAAGCAGTTAATAGTTATGAAAATTTCCTATGAAACCATTTCACATACTCTTGAGTCAGAGTCGAGTATTTGATAAGTAATATATTTTTTATACTCAATTTTTGCTCATACACATAAAATATTAGTCTAGACATTTGCATTAGGACCAACATAAAAAGAAAAAAATTATTGTGTCTGTTATATCATAAAGTAAAATTTAAGGAGTAAGATTTGAAAGTTGCGTGTAGTAAAATTGGATAGAGTAATAGTACCTGGAAGAAGGTTGGAGGTGGCGAATGGGGCCAGGGATCTGAGAGAGCAAGACAGAGAGCGGTGCAGAAAGACCCAAAGAAGGGGAAGAAAGATTCTCCTCAACTTCGCAAAGGTAAGAGATGATATCAACCATGCATATTTTCCCAATGCACACGCACCCTGCTTCTTTGTTCTCGCCGCCGGCGGAGTGGTCGCAGCTCCACACGCTGATGGCGTCGTCCTCGCCGGAGTTGAGCGCCGCCACGGCGTCTCCCACGGTGGCCGACGCCACGGAGAGCGACCTCAGCGCCGGCTTGCCCAGGCAGAGATCAGCTACCTTATGACCCAACAACCCGCCAGTTGCCATGCAAGTACAAAGAGAGAGAAAAGAGTGTTTGGTTAGTTTTGCTTATTTTGGGCGAAGGGGTTTTTGGGTTGAAGCTTACTTATTAAGGAGAGTGTTTAGCTTAGCTTGGATCTCCAACAAACACTTCAACACCTACCCCACGCACACCTCACGCTCCCCACAACTAATTTTCATTTTTACATTATTAATTACACCAACAATGTTATTTTTATTCACGTTTTAACTTAATATTTTAGTTAATAACTTACATGTTAAGTATCATACATATCAGAGGTATCAATCTTAGCTCGAAATTGATGGAACCACCCAATAAGACCTACAAAATTTTAAAGTAGTTTGGGCTAAAATATTTTTTTTATCAATAAAAATCAACCTGATAAGCCTGAAACAATAAGTTCAGTGACTCGAAAGGACTAGCATGAAATTTAATGGCCTAACCTGATAACTAGAGCCACATAAACATATTCTTTGTTATAATATAAGTATATTAATTATTATGAAAAAAAATAATGAAAAAGAACATACTATAAATATTATATTATAGTATAAATATATTAATTATTTTGAATTGGAATTTAGAAATGGAAGTTTAGATTGATTGAATGATGTATAAGTTTAGATTTATTAGTGTAAATGCGCTAGTTAATTTATTAAAATTGAAAGCTTATTACAATAATGTCAATTTAAAAATGTCAAAAGTTTTAGTTGAGTCCGCCCAATAAACCTGACAACTTGAGATTTTAGATTTAGTTAGGGCCAAGTTTTAAACCCGATCACAAAAAAAAAAATAATAATAATAATCAGTTAGTCTGAAATGATAAGCCTGACATCCCCATAGAACACGTCAAAAACTAAATAGGTTAGCCCGATAGATATCTCTAGCTACATAGTTCTTCGGACTAGAAGACTCGTAATACTGAGTTACCAAAAAAATATTAGTAGCTAGCTTTCTGACTTTTCGTTTTTTCTCTACTAGTAAAAGTTTTTTTATTTTTATTTTTATTTTTTTGCGCCTATTAAGCAATTTACCTCATGATACGTTATGAAATGCCAACTTATAGTATTAAACTTAGATTTAAGATTAGTGGTGGAGCTACTTCATTTTAGTGGGGTCAATTGACCCTACTTAAATTTTGTTATTTATTGCTATATATATACACCACTAAAATAAATATAATGGGGTTAACATATAAAAAAAATTAATTCTCAAAATATAATAATAAAAAATTTAATAACTCTTCTTGTTTTTTTTTACTCGTCAAATTAGTTATAATATTATCAGTGGTACGGTTACTATAAGTATTGAAAGAATTTTTTCAGTAACGAAGATAGTGAAAAATATATTACGCAATTAAATGTAAAATAATTTGATAAATGATTATTAGTACATTTTCAAAGTATGAAAACCGTGTTACGCACAATCACAAAATAAAAATATTTTTTATAAATATATAATTTATATTTATATTTCTATATATCATTGAGAGTAATATTAAATTTAGTATTTTGACACCGCTAAATTTGGATCCTAACTCTGATCTGCCACTGGTTAAGATTAATTTTCTTCCACATAATTTACACTTGAAATAAAAAGTTGAATTGAAAGATTATTACATTTATTAATGGACAAAGACAAGTCGCTTTGATTGTGGTTTTTTTTTTTTTAAATCAAATTAATTAATTAACAAAAAAAAAAAAAAAGCTTTTTGTAACTTTTCTTCCTCGCAATAAGCTGCTTATCATTTTTCGAAACTTAAATTTTAACATAAAATATCTTGTCAAACACATTGTGCTCAGATCATATGGCGTGATTCTCCATATGGGAGGTTACAAGATTGAGCTTCAGTGGAGACGAATTGACTCTTTGTGCTACAATAAGTTGAAAAAATATAGTTAAATATATAATAAAACGTAATAAGATCAGTTATATTAAAAAAAAATCTTATTTATTTCTTAATTAATTGTTCCTCATTCTTAATTTTGTACAACTCTAAATTCGATGAAATTGCTGCTTTATTTGGCAACCAATCTCATCATCCCCGCTGGCAAGCATGACGAATCTTAGTACTACGTTGCTAAAATTGTTGAAAAAAAAAACAAAATAAAAAAATCCTTTAAAAGCAATCATCTTGCAAGTAAATTGGAAATGCAAATATAAGGGGCTAACTCAAATGGTAAACCACATAAATTAAAATTATTACTCTCATAGTCTCATATTGAAGATTAAAATTGAGAGTGGACTCATAAATGAATCTCAATATCACATCGGGTGCCTACTAAATTATGAAGTGGTACTTAAAGTTGAGTCAAACCTTCACTCAAGAACTAGATTTGGACAAGGTGATGATTTTGATGAGCGCGAAAATGATACGACAGTCAAGCCAAGCCCAAGCTTAAGTACCACTTCACAATTTTTAATTTTTTGCATGGTTGCAGTAGGCGCTAGGCGCTACCGACTAGCGCCTAGCGCCTAAGCGGTCTAGGCGGCACCTAGGCGGTACCTAAGCGGTTCTAGGCGGTGACCTATAAAAATAAAAAATTAATTCATGTGTGGGTATATGTCATATATTATATTATATATATTATATATATATTTCTTACTTCTCTTACTTATACAAATAAATAAATTTAAATATATATATAAATATAATAATAAAATTAACAAAGCCGACTCGCTCGAGTTAACTCGGCTAACTCTTCCGAGTTGGGCGAGTTTACGCGGCCAAATTCGGCCCAGTCGGCCGCCAACTCGGCCTAGTCGGCCGCCAACTCGGCTTAGTTGGCCGAGTTAGGCGCTAGGCGGCCTCCTAAGCGGCCGGCCACCTAGGCGGACGCCTAGGGAGCAACTCGCCTCGGTCTAGAAGCGCCTAGCGCCTAAGCGGGTGCCTAGGCGGGGATTTTTGCAACAGTGATTTTTTGTAGAGCTTATGTGGGATATCAAATTCCTTGTGCACAAAGTCAAATCTATGTGTGTGGGTGGGGGATGTCAAATAGACAATCGAACTTTACTATTCGTGCAATTAGACCATCGAACAAAAATAGTGTGCAATTAAACCATTTAATGTTACCAAAAGTGTGCAGTTGACATTATTTACAGGTAGACAACAGGTTTCAGATCACCTTTTCTTATGACATGTTCCTAAAAAATAAAATAATTATATTTTTAATTTCTTTAAAAATTTTAATACATTAATAAAATAAAAAATAAAGTAAATTAAATAAATTACGGAGTCATTTTTTTTTAAAAGGAGGAGGTTGCTGCCTCCTCCGCCAAGTTACAGGAGGCAGCCACCTCCTCCATTCGTCGACAGCCTGGACGGATGAGGCTCCTCCTCTACCCACGTTAGATTTATAAAATAAAAAAAAATAAAATAAAAATGATCGATTTAACTTGCAAATAACCTGCTATAAATGTTACTTGCACAAATTTATAGAGTTAGATGATGTAATTGCACATTTTTTTGGTTTAAGTGCTCCAATTGCATGAAAAGTAAAAGTTTGATAGCCTATTTGACGTTTTTTCATATATATATATATATATAGACAAAGGAAATCCGCAATTGCAACACTATCTGAGTACATATATTGGATAAATCTTACGTTTATATAATAGTCCGCATTTAAATTAAAAGATTCTAATGATGGACTCAATTAAAAATTTAAAAGAGAGTTTTAGTTAGAATTGAATTTGGGAAAAATTCATTTATCATTCATTGTTGGAAAGGGTACTGATGAGAGATAGATGTATCTGCATGCAGATCGAGGATTGTGAATCAAAGTAATGAATGAGTGAATAAGCTGAAGGCCCACCATTTGTCGCACGTTAATTAAGGAATCACAGTGCATGTTGAGACTCCAATGTAAGGTCTAGAATGAATGGTGGAACATGAATACTTAAATGCACGCACTATATCCTACTCCGTACTTGACAAATGCATATGAATGAGGCAATTACTTTTTTTAGTCTTTGTGTTTGTATAGTATGTGATATTGGTCCTGTTTGATAAATGACTGTTGGCTGATTGGGTTGGCTGTTTGGGTTAGAAGGTATGATTTGTTGATAACATTGGCTGATTGTAGAAAGTTGTTTGATAAATTAGTTGTTAGCTGATGGCTGTTTGGTATAATTTTTTGCTCAAAAAACTAATTGAAAAGGCTGCTTTGAGTAGCCTTTTGAATTTTGGCATTTTGGAGTTACAAAAAGCTTATTATTTACCAACTAATAGTGGTCAAATAAGCAAAAATTGACTGATAGACTAATTATTTACCAAACAGGGCCATTATTTTTTTTACCGAATCAAAATATTAAGAGTAGGAGCATTTTGATCAAAATATATATTAAGGGATCAATTTGAAAATAATTTATTAAATGACGGCTATGTAACACTCTTATCATGGTTATTGTAAATTATTTAAAATGTCTTTATTTCATGGTTTGGAACACTTTTTTTTTATAACTATTCTTTGTATATAACAATTAGTTGAAAAGTTCAACAATACATAGGTCGTTTGGTTGCAAGGAGAATTAAAGGGGAAATAAATTGTAATTTTGTGCGAATGAATAGGGTGGAATAGAATAGGAATTCAAATTCTATTGTTTAGTAATTTGCTGGTATATATTGAAATTGAAAATGAATAAGTAATATAAAGACCAAAATGTCCATGTAATTGCAATTCCTAATGAAAGATTTAGTATTATTAGGGAGGGTAATTTGGTCCTCACACTCCAAACTTTTTTCTCATATATTATGGAATTGTTCGTTGGGGGAGAGGTGGAATTTGCAATTCCTCAAATATGAGGAACTGTAATCCCCATAAAATTGCAATTCCTCTCAACCAAACTCTGTAATTTTCAACTTCTTAGAATTAAGTGGAAAATGAATTACAATTCCTCTCTACCAAACATCCCATTAGCTAGAAGTTAAAAGTCAAAAGATCTTATGCTACTAATTAGAGTTAGAATTCATGGAGTGTGGATGAGATGACGCGTATCTCTCTCAATTTAAGCAAAGATTGAACTAACTAACACTTTAATTTATTTACCAAATAGTGCTAATACTTTAAGAATAAGTTATAAGTTGTTTTTAAAATCTAGCCCAATAAAATCTATATGTACGTGCCAATTTTTTTTTTTTTTTTTTATTTTTAACACAAAGAATAGCAACACATTAAAAGACTGGGCCACTACAAATATCGGAACCAATCAACCATACAATCATATCCTACGTTATCAACCAGCAACAACAATTGAATGCCACTTGGAAAAAGAGTCAGAACATGCAAGTCCAAATCAAAATCAAGTTGAATACAGTGCCGTTCAATACATGCAGTAGTTTACTTCCTTAACTATGAATTGAACATGACGAGTGCAATAATTCCATTCTATCCCCAATAGATTTTGATTCAACTGAATTACTTTAGGCCAATGACTTAATCATTACAAATTAAAATATAATAAAAGTTAAATTTCTTAATTTATTAGGATTTTTTTTAAATTTAATGTAATTTTTTAATTCAAATTATAATTTCATTAGATGTATATAATTCAAGAATGATTTGAAAAATTTAATTTAAATATTTATAAAATTATTAAAGACTTTGTTGCATAATTTTTATCCATTATAGACATTAATGCAAACTTTTAATAATTTTGACAAATCTAACCAGAAAATTTCATATAGTATTTAGGAATTTATGAAATTAGAAATTTAGGATTAAGGATTTGATCATTCGAACTTGAGGAGTTTTTGTTTCATGAGTGATGACTCACGAGGATCAACAGAGGTGCTGATGGAAAGCTTGAGGCAGAGGCAACAGTTCAACGATTTATTGACTTGCTACTGTCTTGCGGGCTACGAAGGCGCATGTTATGATGCATATGCAATAATGTAGGCTTCTACTGGTCGATAAAGAGTGAAGATTGAAGTTTGCAATTGCAAAAAGCTGAAGAAGATAGAGGAGTTGAGGATCACCTATAAATCTAAAGATTATAAGTGGTTTGTGAATGACTAAAAATGGAATGACATCAATAATTTAAGAAAAAAAAAATTAACTTATCATAATAAAGAGGAGTTGAGAAGATGGTACGATGAATGGACCAAAATGTTGGACCAACTAAGAGCTATGAAGTTAATTTTGACCATGGATTTTGGCCACGTACATGGTATATATAAAAAGAAATTAGAAATAAATAGAGGGACAAGTTTTAAACGAAGGGTAGATGAAACAGTATTTATTATGTATCCCCCACTCGACTAGTCCGTTTAGTACTACACCAAAACTTAATAGTTAAGACTTGGTTCCAAATCACCACACGTTTGTTTGGCAAATTTACCAGGGTGACGTTACGTTGCGTCCTAAATTAAAGAATGGTTGATTGAGGTGTTTCCACGTCACCCTTCTAATCTTGTGGCCTTTATAAAAAGTGGTCTAAATTTACATTTATTTTTGACAAGACTTTGAATTTATTTATAGGCCGTTTCATAAAATTAATTACCTTCATTTTTTCGTTTTATGTCCTTTCAACTTGTCAGACTTTTTATCAATGATCAATTTGTCACCTGTAGAAATTACAGGTTGTAAGGTTGTTGCCTTTGATCTATGTATCCAATTATAAATTCATCTCTCTCTAGCTATAACTTGTAGCATTGATTCTCTTATTTCACGGTTTTTGAGGGATTTTTAAGAGTAATTAGGAAAGAAAAAGTGGAAAGAGAGGAAAAAAAATAAAAAATATATGATTAAAAAAATAAAAAATAAAAAGTTGATCACTCAGGTGCGTCTCACACCATACGTGCACAGCATTGATGGATCCTCCTGCCAATGCACTGTTCCATGAACTTCATTTGCAGATCGAGACACTTCATTTACTCTCTTTTCTCTTATCTCTCCTGCCAACTAAGATTGCTTCCTAACATAAACTCCTCAATATTTACTAATGGCCATGCTCTAAGAGTCTTAATTAATAACATTAAACAAATGATATTACATGTATTATTATATATTTATATTATTACAACAAAATTAATAGAATATTTAGTTTGACTTAACTCAAAAAGACTTGTAATTTTTAAAGTCTTGTTTGTTCTATTTACTTTGTTTAAGTTATATCACTTATTATCTAACATTGACTAACCTACAATCATCGGCGAATATTTTGTGAATCATAATCAATATTGTAAGATAAATTATTAATAACGGTTCAATTTTAGTATATTGACTGTTTATTTTTAATATATTAAAAGTTTATTTTTGGGTAGTATGCTAAAAATAAACTTTCAATATACTAAAAATAAATATGTATGTTAGTGATTCATTTTATAATATGAATTGTGATCTACAGTGTATGATTAGCAATCATCCCCTGAATCCAAAATCCAACACCGATGAATCCTTAAAGACCAAAAGGAATCGAATGACAATAAAATATTTTTAGCGACGAAAGAAATCTAAAGCTATTACGTGTAGGTGTCCAGTGGGTAAATCACGCCTTGTAATCCTAGTCGACACAAGATCATAAAGAAGTAAATTAGTATAGGTGAAATAGCTGATTAGTTCAAACCAATAATGTCAATAAGCCACTTCCGTTGAAAACTTACCAAATTAAGTCTGACCAATTTGGTTGAATTGCACAATAAATAAATAAATAAAATATTGAGAGTTAGTCCACTCATAGGTTTTTGGGGCAAGAATGGTCACTAATTAATGAAAAATACTACTTGCACTCTTGAAATTCTATTATCAACTTTTATTCCCTCACACAAATCTTGAATGTAGACAATTTTTTCTCGGCTCACAAAATGAAAACATCATATTCATACTTGTCACATCAGGAAGTATAATTGATTGAGTATAATTTAAAAGTACCCATAATAGAACTTCTAATTAATATAAGAGCATCCTTATCGGTTTGGTATTGTTCACAGTTTTTTTATAAGCCAACAAGGAGAGAAAAGAAACAAAGAGAAAAAAAAAATAAAAAAAAAGTGGTTTGACGCGTTACAAGAATTTTTTTTAAAAATAAGGGAAGACACGCCAGCGGGCACGTGTACTCTAGGCGCGCTCCCTGCATATAACGCGCATTATTTGAGTTTGGCTTTCTTTTTCCTCTCACCTATGGGCCCTAAAAAACCAAGATTTGCAGAAAAAAAAAATTATCCCAAAAACTCATCTCGCACTAGTTAAAAACACTTCCTTGATTTTTCAGTCTGCAAAAACGTACATGTGTGAATGCTTCTATTTTAACCCTTACTAATAGGAGAAGAGAGAATAGTTGTTTCGAACTACATGATACAATTCTACACCACTATCTTTGTGCAGGTACCCCTTCCTCGGGTAGCATCCTAGGCCTTGCGCCTCTCTTCGCGAAGAGTTCATCTCATCTTTTACTCCATCTCGAATAGCACAAGCCTAGTAGACTCTAGTACCAATTGTTGGATCTTTGCATACCAATTGTTGGATCTTTGCATTGGATTATACTTACTTCCCAATAAGTCACCCATCCTCTAAGTCAAGCACGCTTAACCACAAAATTCTTTAGTTATTTATTTGCCATATACTTTTTAAAACAAATTGGTGATAAGTCGGTAAATATTAATCATTTAACCACATTCCTCCATGGTAAGTCATAAAACCACGTCTCAAATTGAGCATGAACTGAACTCAGCCAACCCAGCCGATCCCCAACACGGATCATAAGTAATTATAGAAAGTAACAACAATATAAAGTGCAACTTTTAACACTATAGAGTACAACTAAGTAAAACTAGAAAATGCATATGTTGATAAATCTAGAAAATTAGATTCAAAGCAAAACAATAAAATTTAAACTTCTAAATAGTAAAAAGGTAAACCCTTAAACCAAATAGAAAAAGCTATACCGTAAAATTTAAAATGTGAACCATAAGTGCAATTAAGTTTTACATTCGGTGTAATTAATGAAATTGTTAGATGCACTTAATATTGTTATTGAATGTACTTTATATTATATTGTTGTTAGGTTCATTTTAAAGGCAAACAAAAACAATTAAACTCTAAAGTGAACTTCAAAACTAAATTGGAAAAGCTAAACCATAAACTAAAAAAAAAAAAAAAACCATAAATTGTAAAAGTCAAATAATTTCACTACACACACATGTATCACGTGATGCACTTTATGGTGATTATAAGTGCACTCCATAATGTTATTACTTGCACTCAAAGTTTAAGTTATTTGCGAAAATGTCACCGTATTTTATTGCTCTCTGCTCTCCCTATTTTAAAGGAATTTGGTTCCTAATTTTCTTCTAGAGGCAAGTTCTTATTTGATCCAATGATGATGCCATGGAACCTAGAGCCCCTGCCTTAAAACGTGCTCGGGGGGAGGTGGGAGAGTCTCCGTTTAGTACATCAATTGTATTTGCGGTCTGCTTGTTAGCAGTGGTAGTCCACCCCATGTGGTTGATTGGACCCCTTGGGCGGAATCCATTCCTTTTATTTATTTAGTACATTTGCAGCATGTTTGTATTACTTTAAGGACCTGAGCCTTATTAATTCAATACACTTTTTTTTTTTATATCAACTCAATTTTGTGGTGGATTCGAATCCTTTAATTAAAAACCATCAATATCATTATGTGAAGTTTTCAAGTATAGTTGAAGTGACTGAAAATTTAAAAAAAAAAAATGTATAACGTCGCAGAAAACAAGAAAAAAGAAAACAAATTAAAGTAGATGATGTTTAATTTACATGAAATGGTTGATTAAACCTATGATGTACAATATTGAGAGTGTTGTGGTATGAGAGAACAATTGATGGAACTCATAAGAAAAGCATACCCGCTAATCACTAATAAAATATTAACTCTATTTTGGCCCTACGATACTTATTTACTTTGGAACCACAAATTAATTCAAGAAATGGCTACTGCTAGTTTTGATAAGGCTTTATTTGTGTGTGGTTAATGGAAGCTTTATATGTAATAATTCAGGTTTATCTATGGACTACAAATCTTAGCGGTCATTACTGTCGGGATTCCAGAAAATCGGATCATATCTCTTTGTTTTTGTTTCGTCTATTTGTTTATTTATTTATTTATATTACCAAGAATTTTTTGTTTTTTACACCAAAATCTTTTAATATATGCTTATATATATAAATAATATATATGTCAAAGGCCCTGTGATCAAGCGGCATAGTTGTGATTTCTCAAATGAGAGGTCTCAGGTTTTTGTGCGCTTAAAGTGTGACCGCTGTTGTGCGATATCATTTTCATAAATGTTACTCCGTACAAATTTTAAAGAGACAGGGGTCATTTTTATAAATATTACAAAGTTTTGTTTATTAAACTTTAATTATTAAGATTCAAGTTATTTGCCAAAGACCTTGTGGTATAATGGCACCTGGTGTCTTGATTTATACTCCTACATAGATGATGGGAGTGGGTTCGAGCCTAGACAACTCTAGGATGATGGGAGTGGTTTGAGCCTTAGTAGAAATAGGTTGAGAAAGTTTGAGAAAGTAGTGAATAGATACTAAATACAACTGTAGAGATGCTTTAGCGTTCCAAATGAGTGGGAGGAATGATATGCTTAAAAGCCTACTTATCTTATTATAGGAAGATATTCAGCCAAAGATCTTATAATCAAGCGGCATGAAATGATTTTTCGAAGTGGGAAATCATGGGTTTTGGTGGGCAAAGTTAGCTTGCTCCATTAAATAGTTAATCTTGCACCACAAAATAATTGAATATATAACATATATATAAAAAATACGGAAAAAACCATACATGTATTATTGTAGTGAACTTTTTGAAAAATATCAGATACCATTTAGACTACCTCTAAAAAGAATACACCCCTTACATGTTTCTCATTAATTAAATTTTTTTTTTTTTTGAAGTGGAGAAAAAGAATATAGAAGAGAGAGTGGAGAGTGGAGAGATCCTACTGCAAGATCAATTTTTTTTAGGTTCAGAAAAAAAAAGTTTTTTTTTTTAAAAATCTTATTGATTTAAAATAAATAAATAAATAAAAACAATCTGAGCAAAACCTATTTGATGGATTGGTCTTAGTACAAAGTGTTTAGTGCCTGAAGCCCTGAAGGTGGACACACTCATTATGTTATAACTTTTCATCATTTTGGTTTTGCTTAGTTAATCACAACTTACTTCCTAAACACTCGGACTTCCATTTTAATGGGAAATTCTATAAAATCTTATGATACTATATATATATATATATATATATATATATTGGTTCAAATGCGGCGGCGAGCTCCGATGCAGTCATGCGGCCTAATCTACACCGTCCAATTTCATTAATCTTACTGAAATTCGCGTATGTTTAAGCGGGGTTATTATGGTAATTTTAGTATTTATATTACGTGAATTAGAATGGTGCATTTTAGTACATAGTGTGGTGCGTTTGAATACATGTTGTGGTGCGTTTTATTACGTATGTTGGTGCATTAACTGTGTTGTGGAATGGTGTGTTTTAATCTATTCGTTGGTGCATTTTCATACGTAGAATGATGTGTAACTGTGTCGTGGAATGGTGTGTTTTAATACGTCGTCTGGTGCATTTTAATACATTGAATGGTGTTATTTTAACGCATGTGTTTCTAATAAGTGTGGTGCATTTTAATACGTATAATGGTGCATATTTTAGCACATGTTTTTTTTTTGTTTGAAAACTAGCACATGTTTTCTAATATGTGTAAATAGTGTATGCTTATAATATGACATGAGGCACGTTGTGGTACATTTTAATACCTAGAATGATGTGTTTTATTAAGTATATTGATGAATTTTAAGTGAATAGACGCATTTGGTAATTGTGTGGAATGGTGTGTTTTATCGGTCCTCTGGTGCGTTTTAGTACGTAGAATGGTGTGTTCTGTAACATATATATATTGCGCGTTGATTTGATGAGTTGATATGATCTAATGGCTGAAAATAGACCACACGGCCACACCTAATGACCTGGCCACACCTGATCATGACTCTCTCTCTCTCTCTCTGTCTATATATATATATATATATTGAGTTTAAGTTTTATTTGATAAAATTATTTTTTATCTATAATACTTTTGTTAAAATAAATAATAAAATTTCATTAAATATATTATACATGTTGACAATATTGTAAAAATTATTTTTAATTTGAAGTAAAATTTAACAACATAGCATCAAAATGAATGACTAAGTGAGTAGAACATGATTCTTATACTAGAAGATCACGAGTTTGATTCTAGTTAATACTCTCTTGATCGAGCCTGTTGCAGAGGATCTTCTTATAAGTGTGGTTTGTCTCTCCTATGTGATTTGCACGTTATTATACAAAAGTGAAATTTATCTCGCGCGTGCACATTCCGGATAGTGGCTATATATTTCGTTCGTAATCCAAAAATAAAAAATTAACAACATAGGCATGCAAAGTAGACATAATTGTTTCACGGCGTAATTATATTAAACTAAGTCACGTTTTTTGTTTTAATCCATAATATAATGAAAGTCATCGTGGAGATTTGTGCAACTGAAACTTCAGTCATGCAAAATAAATGATAAACAGACAAATATAATTCGTTCAAGTGTGCGGTACCTGAAAATAATAGTTATTGCGTGGATCGTGATCTACATAGATCATACTCTAAAAATAACGTCGTTACGCACAAAATTTTTTGTTTCATGCGATTCACTGCAACATACATATTTATAACTCATAATGTATATTATTCAAACTTATAAAATTCAATGATGTTATTTTGAGCTGTGGATCACATTTGTCACCTGAAAAGTAACTTTAGTCGAATTCAAATAAGGCTCATAAATGAGGATATCAAATTTCAAAAGAAAATGCTTGGTTTACTCTCACTTTATACTTTCAATTTGTACTTTTTCTCACATATTTTGATACTGAGCTCACGTGATGAAAATAATCAATCTCTGTTTGTCAACTCAGGGAGTAGAATTTGAGAATATGTAGAGTAGAACTCAATTTCAAATACTCCGTATAATTCTTACTATCCCATATGTACTATGTAATTCATTAATTTAATTAATCTGGATTATTATTATACTCCGTACCAACAAGTAACACGCGATTAACGCTGTGCCGATTTGAGTGAAAATTCACTGGCAGTGTTAATATGTCAGATTTTTTTTTTACACAACTACACAAATTTTCTGACTTCACCGAACTATATTTTACGCTATATGAATTCACTCAAGTTCATAAAGAGATCAATTAAGTCAATTTATTTTCAAAATTCAATATCAAATTGTACTGCACAAAGAGTCCATCCTAACCCTCCGTTGTATTGTTGGAAGCAGTCTTATGTGAGAGTTCTCTTCCACTTGGCTAATGTTTTGGAGGTATGTCAAATTTTAATTACTTTAATTTTTGGCCAAACAAATAATTTTCTTTTTCTTTTTTATTTTTTGCTGATAACTTTCCCATTGATTAGAAATTAAAATTGTCTTTTACGGTCAAGAAATTTCGCATGTCGAACTAAAACGAGGGGCTCTGAAGGCAAAGGAATTTCGCCTTGTATAGACAAAAAGTTAAATTTTTCACTAAATTTTAGTGTTAAATTATGCGAGATTCGTGCTTTTTTTAATTGTGATTGAATCACAAGTTTAAGATTGATTTTAGGGAAAATCACCACTTTTGGTTCATCAATTGTTTTCCAACTGTCAATGTAGTTCCTAATTTTCAATTTCAACTAATTTGATCCTCGAATTGTTTAAAATTTTGTCAATTAAACCCTTGAAGGACTAAAATGGTGATTTCCACATTTTAAAAATTTCGTCAATTTAATCCTCGAAAGATTTAAGCGATGAAATTTTGAACAATTTGAGGATCAAATTAGTTGGAAACGAAAACTAGAGACTACATTGACAGTTGAGAAACAATCGAGAGATCAAAATAGTGATTTCCCCTTGATTTTATTAGAGTTAAATAGATACTACAGATAAGTTAGATTATTTTTTAACAATACGTTAGATTATAGTAAAAAAAATTAATTTTATTAGGAGATATTTAAAATTCGCTATATCTAATTCACATCAACTAATCTACTACCATTTTTTGACAATACGTTAGATTATAGTAAAAAAAAATTAATTTTATTAGGAGATATTTAAAATTCGCTATATCTAATATACATCAACTAATCTACTACCAAAATGGCAGTTCTTTAGTAACTACATTCTTGTTTGATTATAGAGGAGTTCCAATGCATTCAACTTTTTTTTTTTTTAACAGAATCAGTAATACTAAAAAAACTATAATTTTTTTTTTTTTTTTGAAAACATAACCTCTAATTTATTGCTCCCTCCGTCCCATTTTATGTGTCTGATTTAGTTAGCGATGCTTGACTGAAATTATTTTTAACTCAATTTTTCATAATATTAAGTTTAATATTAGTATACAAAATTTATATATTTAGAAACTACACAAAAAATATTGTTAAACACAAAAAAAATCAAATTTAAAAATGAGTAAAAAATATTAAAGGAAATAAACAAAGAAGAAAGAATTGGTTGATAAAATAAGACAAAGGGAGTATTAACTTGTAAATCCTCAAATCCACTCCGCAAACAACCCTAGATTTTGTTGTTTGTCGCCTCTAGTTTTAAGATTGCTGCTTATATTAATAATTGCGGTATCACAAACTTGTAGTCTACAA
Organism: Ipomoea batatas; assembly: GCA_002525835.2. Lineage (NCBI taxonomy): Eukaryota > Viridiplantae > Streptophyta > Magnoliopsida > Solanales > Convolvulaceae > Ipomoea > Ipomoea batatas. The sequence continues at coordinate 51,178 of NXFB01000457.1, read as the reverse complement.
GATTGTAGATGTAACGGCCAAAGAAACAAGGACACAATCACTTGCGGGCGAGCCCAAATTTAGATGTTGACAAAAGCTCAAGACCATTAAAACTTGGACACGATTTCAGTATCATGCAATGTTGAAAAAATCCTGTAATTTGACTTTAGAGATTTGATTACCAGAAAAATTGGGAATTCAATTACCTAATTCAAACAGTATGATGCAAGCAAGCCATGAAAATTTTGTCACTAGCACAAGGCAAAGACAGAAATTCAAAAAGTCAAAATTTGCTGTGATGTTAACTCCATGATACAACAACTCTGCAACTGAAAATGCATAATAAAAACATCGCATACCTTCTTTTTTGTTATCCTTTCTAATACTCATACTAATTTTTCTCAAAAAGAAATGTCTATGGCAACATAGATGATGGTGCAATTCAATGGCGAGATGAGAGAAGATTGTAAAGAGGGGTCGGTAAAAGAGTTGGTTTGGAAATGCAAACAATTGCATACATAAGGTGAGAATATGATTCCTCACTGCGCTTAAATGGCCATCTCGAGATTGCTTGTCGCTGCCACTTGGTATTGGGAACCAAAATTGTGAAACCACAAACGATTGGTTCATCAGTCCTTCCACATATCTGCAAATTCATCAAGTTCCATTGGATTTGACATCTGATGCATCTTTCTCCTAGTCTTTGCCTTAACCTTCTTTGCATACTTGCCAGCCTTCTGTTTTTTCTCTAATGATCGTACCTGGAACCACACGTCAAAGAAAAATATGACTACTG
>NXFB01000457.1:36774-49763 GCA_002525835.2 Ipomoea batatas | reverse complement strand
AATCACGTAGCAGTTTGGACCAGGTAGAAAAACGATGTCGTTTGAAGTTTTTTCATTGTAGTTTGCACCAGGTAGAAAAACGATGTTGTTTGAAGTTTCTTCTTTTCCTTTAACAATGGAAAACGGAAAATTTTGTTATGGTCCATGTAGCCTCCTCTCTCATTATTCAATTTCATTTATACACTCTAATTTCATTAGAGCACCATGAAATATCATATACACTCAATATTTATGTGAGACATGTTATTCAATTTTATTTTATATACAATGTAGTTTGGTTATATCACAACAAAAGTATAATTATTATTCATCTACAGTTTCATTTGATAATATATATTTTCAGTTTCATTTTATACACATGTAGTCTCATTACAACATCACTAAAAAAAAAAACAAAAAACTGAGCACATAGCAGAATGTAAATATATACTCAATTCAGTTTTATTTTATATACATTGTAATTTTATTATAACATCACTAAAAAAAACAAACAAAAAATTTAAGCGCACTGCAGAATGTAATAACAATCATTTTTATTCATTAAAAGGAAATACTATTTTGGATCATAGTCCACACAACTTGTATAGGCTCATGAGTCATGAAGACCCACAAACATTTCGTTGGAGAGTGGCTATTTATCGGGCGCATGGAAGCTTTATGACCATATATAAAGTGGACTAAACAAGTTTTGATGTCTTATGCCAAACACATTGTGCTCAATTGACACTTCAGTGGTGAGATATTGACTCTTTGGATTGCAACAAACGCAATTTGAAAAAAATTACTCCAAAAGATTAAAATATTTTTTTATTTTTCAACGTGAAACTCTTAATGGAGTTATTCTTGTGCATGGTGCACAATCTACTACAGACAATCTCTGTGCCATTCATCAATTTTGGGGTTATAACTTATAACCCTGACATATTCAGCTTAAAAAAAAATACTAATCCTGTAGTAATGCAGGGCAGGTTACAAACAGCAGAGAAGCTATTCAATGCTAAGAGTTTAGCAATTGATTAGATTAGGAACTTTATTTTAATATAACCTTCTAATTAAGACCTTGATTCCATGGTATGGATGGATACATCTACTAATTATATCTGTGTTTAAAGTGCTCAGTTCAAATAAGGCTCTTGTTGTAGAATTCCATCTTCAGTGGTGCTCAGATGAGGAAGATTGTCATCTGGGAAGCTTGAAATGGCAAAATCAGATTGCTGTAGAAAGGTATCAGTAGTAGTAGAGATGTTATGATCCCAGAAAGTATTAATATTGTTTCCTGGGAGCCAATCTGATTGGAGTCCATCACCAGCCCACTCTGGTTCCACATCTTGATCATGATTAACATAATCATCATCTATTGTCTTAGGTTGTTCATGAGTGGAAATCCCAGAACACTTCCTATCCTCAACATGGTCAGCAACATCATTGTTAGATTCGATAATATTACCTGATGTTCTCTGCTTTGGTTTTGCTTCTTCTTGTGTTGCAGTCTCGAGGTGTTCTTGGAGGGCGCGATCATTGCCAAGGAAGAGGTGGGGGAAATTCAGCCTTGCTTTGGCTCCCCTTAACCTATAGGCCTCGCGGTCGTAGGCCAAGGCAGCATCTTCTGCGCTGTCAAACGTGCCTAGCCAAAGACGAGCTCGGTTGTGAGGGAGGCGAATCTCCGCCACCCATCTCCCCAAGTGGCGCTGCCTCACTCCCCGGTACAGTTTGGGCAAGGGAGAGGCTGTCTCGTCAAGACCATCGTGACCCAAACCAATCTGCCCAGCTCTTTGCCAGGAAATTTGATCCTTCCCGCAACCGGAGCTTAGTAAGTGCTGTTGTGGAGCAAAAGAAATCATACTTTGATGGTGAAAGAGTGGCTGGGGAGTGGTATGATGGAGGGCGAAAGGAAAACGAAATCTTGGAGGTTGGGGAGGAGAAATGAGGGGTTTGTGTGTGTGGTGAGATGTGGAAGAAGAAGAAGAGATTGATTGATGTTCATGTGGGATATTCTTCATCTTCTTGAGAGGTCTATGATTATCCGACAAATCATGGTGTTGTTCCTCAACCAATATGCGCACGCCCTCTGTTGTCGGATTCATGACCTTGGCTTGCCTACTTTTTCACGTTTTAGTCCTCCTCCATTCCACAATGCCTTGCATTCATATCTTAACTCTACGAGAGCATGATGGCCCTATATATATATATATAGGGATGAACAAGAATTCGTCAAATTTGCTCTCATTCAATTCGTAACCAAGCGATATAAATTTACTTAGTGAAAATTGTCAATTGATTGAATACATATGTGATTTTTTAAAATTTGCAATATCTAATTCGGTTCGCTAATTTTCTACAAAACTACGTGTAGCTTATGACTGTCTTTATGATAGGTGTAACTTAAATTTAAAATTATAACTTAATTTTAATTTTTAATTTTTAATTTTTAATTTTTTTTATAAGTCTAGGGTTTGAGTCTCTTTTTCAATTGTCATATGTGACTTTCCTCATTTTCTTCTCCTTCACTGTTCAAGTCAAATTTGTTATTCTTTACAGCATTGCAATCACACGCTCAACATTGCATTGAAGATGAATGAATAATTGAAAATGAATGAAGATTTGTAATTTAGATTTGTTTTAAGTTTTATAATTAATTATTTGTATTTTTTAAATTGAATTTTTTTTGGGAATAGAATGCTCTATAGTTTTGATTTTTGAATACTTGAAATCTTTTATTATTAATTTCTTTCATTTTCTAATCATAAAATTCGGGGATCAACATCCAATCATCCAAATTTGATAACCCCATTAACGAATTGAAAATTTGTGATTCAACACTTGAAATCTTTTATTATTAATTTATTTCATTTCCTAAACATAAAATTCATCATCTGATCTACATCCAATCATCCAAATTTGCTACCGACATTAACGGATCGAACCCACACCCCTAGCAATTGCAGTTGCAAATGAGATTTACCAAATCCACCTTTAGCATAGTGGATATGAATTCATCTCAAATGTGTTACAATTCGCTTCGCGATCACCCTTAATATATATAGAAGAAAATCAATGGGGAAAATGCATGTGAATATCAAAATATATGATATACCAAGATGGATTATATCCGTCCTTACTTGTTACATGGGGACTTGTTTTCATTTGAACCCTCCCCATATATATGGAAGAGTTTAGATGAAAACATGATATCCTTGATAAAAAGTGAGGACGAGTCTTATCAATCTATTTGGGTAGATCAATGATTGGTGATTGTTGAAAAAATAGGGAAAAAATGGTATTGTAAACTTGAAAGTTTGTAATAATTATAAAATTAACATTTCATTTTATTATTTTTTTTACGAAAACTCTCAATCATTGGTGAACCTAATGGACAACTAAGATCAATCCTCACTTTTTACAAGGGGGTTGTTCTCTACGCGCGGTCCTATCATTTTATAGGTGATAGGTCCAACACATTGCGCGCACACACACAAAAAAAAAAAACTTACATGAAGTTAACGTATATTTTCATACCTAAAATTTAAATTTCATAGCGAAAAAAATAATAATTTTAAATAATTTGAAATAATATTCACAAGTTTTTAACAATTTTATATACACAATAATAATCATGAAAAAATTATAGGTGCTTTCTAAATGCAAAATAATCTGTAATTACATCAGTGCCTCTATAAATATAATTATAGTTTATAGAAATGAATAAACAATTTAAAATAAAATAAGCTTACAAAAAATAACATTGTTATAATAATAAACTCCGTAATAAATTAATTATTAATTAAAATTTATAAAACAAAACTTACAAATAGGAACAAAGTTAAAACTCTTTTTGATTGGGAGCGAGAAATCATAACAATTCATTGCGCCTTATATAGAAGTCTGGAGGTATGGGACACTTGCCGAACATCCAACATGTTAACCACATGTCCTACTTGCACCGATTGCAATGGGGGTGGTCATAATAATTTCACATGCTACGAGATTCTTGACATTTATATTATTATATATGATGTGATCGAGAAATGCAATCGGGTTGTACTAATAATGATGGTTCGGTGTTCGGGATAGCCTTCCCGATTATATGAGCTCGGGAATCCTATGATTCCTATCCCGGGTGTGAAGCGCAACTACCACTAATCCAAAGGGACTATCTATCCTTTGACTATGCTCGAGTCGGGCGAAACACAAGGCGGTCAGACATGCTCAGAAAATGAACCTCTCGATCCCCTACATAGATACTATAAGCACATACGAGCATAAGCATACGAGTAAAAATATTTCCTATCAAATAGAAAACACATTATAAATCACGTACACATCTTCTATATTATTATGATATTTATAAATATACTTTTTTTTAAGTAGATTAATTTTAATTTTTTCAGGAATAATTTGAATACGGTGACACATAATATAAACTTCTATATAACATTAATTGATAATTCATAAAAAGTAAACTATCTTTTAATTTTTATTTTTTTTTTTCAAAAAAAAAATCTTTTAATTTTTTTTTTCCTAATTGGAATGGGTGTTCATTAGTTAAAAATGATTTGCACTCGTAATAGTCCATCTTTGCCTTATGAGTTCTCCCCTCCTTGATCCAAACAATTTTATTTTGATACCTAGTATTTTTCAATATAGCATGTCTTACTTTGATATTTAAAATACTTGTAAGTCTCAACTTTTAAAAATTTTGATGCTTCACGTTTGAGTCTAGTTTTAGTCAATAATGAAGAATCAACCAAATATTTTGAGATTGTGAACACATAGTTTATGTTATGTGAGAGGCCAATCATGTATAATATTGTGGGAGTTGACTTGGAGAAAACACTTTTCAATATATACAATTATTTTCATTGTTTTTTTTTTAGAAAAAAAATAAAAGAAAGGCATGCAAATGGTTTGTCATTATTTTACAATAATTTTCATTGCTTGTTGAACTAATAGAAGGGGCATGCAAATACAATCTTTGTCGAGTTGACAAAAATTATAAAATTTAAGTTGATTTTTAATGAAAATAATTTATAAAATATATGTTATTCTTAGTTTATTCAATGAACTATATTGTATTATAGTTTTATGGTATAAAAAAACACAATAATTGTGTGCTGTTTCAACGGGAGCGGCATGACTCTTTCCCTTGAGAAAGAGCCACTTTCAATTGGTCAAGTAATAGACATGAAGTGTGGCATTTCAGATAATTGACTTTTTAATGCTTAGAGAGTGCAACTTTATTCAAAAAAAGAAAAGAAAAGAAAAGAGTGCAACTTTAGTAGCTTGTAGAGAGTCGTAGTTTGTAGCTTGTACCTGACAATTTTCATTACGATTTGTTAACATGACAAGAAATTGGACACAAAAAATAACGAGATAGCATTAATTATGTCTCATTTAAAAATCTAAATTAGCACGTAGTTAGATTGTATGTACACTTATATTATTTATATATTATATAGTCGGCGTGTTCCCTCAGCTCACACGTGCAAGTTAATTATTTTTTGATAAACTCAAGTAACATGTGGAATATAGTACTCCGTATCTTTTTATTGGAATTTTGTGCGTGAGTTAAATTTTAATATCAAATTAATGTATTTTGTCTCAACTAAAATAACTTTTTGTTTTTTAGCTAGGATCCACCATACAAGTGAACCATGTTCTATAGTATTATTTGCAATGGTAGATTGGTAGGTGATATAAATGGTTAGTTAGGTATAATTTTTCAAAATAATTTGCATGTAACTAATAACAAACTCAACACCGTCAAATTTTTTAAGTTTGATATTATAATTAGGTATAACTGTCACGAAACATAAAATTACATTAAAAAATGAAATTGATTGCAGTATTAAATAATAATTTTTTTTTTTTTAAAAAAAACAATCATGATTCTGTTATATTCTTTCTCAAACATTTTCTACCCCAAAAAATCTAAATTCTACCACCAGGGTTCAAACCTATGACCGCTCATTTGGAATGATAATCGGAATGTCGTCACACTACATGGTAGTTGGCAAATAATAATTTAGTATATATAAAATAATAAAAATAGGGGAAAATTGCACTTTTCGTTCCTAAGTTATATGTTAATTGTAGAATTCATTCCTGAGTGTTGGTCATGCTCACTTTTCGTCCTTAAGTTATCATTGACGTTGCACTTTTCGTCCTTTCGTGTTTACTTTTCGTCCCTGAGTTATATTAAAATTGTAAATTTCATCCCTAATGTTTTATTAGTGAAAGGGACGAAAAGTGCAACGTCAATGATAACTTAGGGACGAAAAGTGAGTATGACCAGCACTTAGGGACGAATTCTACAATTACCTTATAACAGGGACGAAAAATACAATTTTCTCTAAAAAGAGTATATTATTATATTGTAATAATAAAGTCAAAACATACCTTGCATGCATGAATACATCACTATACATGTGATTCGTGTGTATACGTACAATAATTAAGTAGAGCACGCCATTCCATTCCACTTGTATTTCATTTCTTTACTTTTTATTTTGGGGAGTGGGGGTGGGGGTGAGGTTATTTAATGTATATTCCTGGTTAGGAACTTAGGATTGTAGTATAATTGGCTAATAAGAACTAAATTGAAATGAAAATATTTTCTAATAAACTATCTTTTCATGAATTAGTTGGAAAAATAGCTTTAAAATGACATTTTAAGTGGTCATTTTATGGTACAAATATAAGTGGGGTTCACATCTAATTTGGATCGGGTCAATGCGGATTCGGATTATTCATAGTTAGACGAATAGATTGATATATTGTATGCTCAAAATGGATAATGAGTAAATGAGAACTGGTTCTCAAACTAGACCTATTTGAGATGGAAATTCATGTGGAAAAGCTTTGAAATAAGCTTTTTTTTGGGTAAGAGAAGTGGGTTTGCACCACTATTTATACAATGACCTTTTTATGCCTTATTGACTTGTATAGCATAAAAGCTCTCTTTTGCGCATAAGGGTGCAAATCAAATTACAAAATGAGTCTAAAAAGACTTAACTCTTGTTTTTCCTCCATTTGTCAGGAATTTTCAAGACTATATTCCTACAATATTTTCTTTTATGTCTATAATAACTTAATAAAAGTGTATTATACTACAGAGTAATTAATAATTCATTTGAACTATTTGTATTTAAATTTATGAAAGCGTTTCAAATACTTTTTACTATAATATCTTTTTTTTTAAATAAAAAAAAGAGAGGGCATTTTTGTTATTGATTGGCCCCAGGGCATGATCCAGGAACAATTAATGTGGGTTGCTTCGTCAGAGGTTAGCTCAATTAAACAAGTGGAACTATTATTTTATGTTATGAATTAATGGAATAGCTACGTTTTCTTTAAAAAAAAAAAACAAGTGGAACTATTTTTATTTTTTTTTTAGAAAGGAGGCTAAGGGCGTGTTTGACAGTATAGACTGGAGCAAATTCGGGGGGAAACCTGAGCATCTGGCAGGACACGCATATAGCTAGGAATGACGGAGGACTATGTACTTCTTTGATTTCTCCCTCTAATAAAATGTATGTGCAGTTTGTAGTCCACTTACAATATTTCAACGGTTTTGACCCTATTAATTCAAGATTATTTTCACACCCATTTGCCAATATTAACTTGGTTTTATGGTGGATCTAGTCCAATAAAAAATCATCATTGACATCGTCTATGCGGATCGCTACAAAAGTTGAGCGTCCTTAGCTCTACATGATTTCGTCGGTTTTTTCCCAACGATGGATGTCAATGATACCTGGCCTGATTTTGTAGGCCCCTTGATAGGGCTCCGACCTATTCCCACCCAATTGTTATACCATGGAATTGTAGACCCTAGTTCAAAACAACATCCAGACTATGTGTTTGCTATTAAACTAGCTATTATGTACTTCCAGCTAATAAATTATGTGTCTATTATAATTAACATATTATGTATATGTAGTTAACGTATTATGTGTCTATAGTTAATAAATTATGTAACCATAGTTAGAATATTATGTGCATTTAATTTATTTATAAGCACATAATCAGTTAACTGCATGCACATAATTAGTTAAGTGCAGACACCTAATTTGAATGTCATTTTAGACCCGGATCCACAATGCAATGTAGCCATGTAGGGCAATATATTTATATCATGGTCGACCAAGGTCCACATAGCATTATGGACCTTGAATCAAAACGACGAAGTACATAATTCATACTCGTAAAGTATACAATTTCAAAACATAAGACATATACACATGTTATATATTTATTTATTTTTCAAATCTGATTTAGGTACACGATTTGTGTTCATAGACACATAATTTCACAACACAAGACACAACAATTCATAACATAAGACACGATTACTAATTTGTTTCAGGAACGAAATTCATACTTTTAAGATACAGAATTTCATAACACAAGACACAATAACTCACAACGTAAAACACATACACATGCACCAGCGTTCACAGTGTATTGTGAACCGTGGTCCATAGTATAAGGATTGACAATGTACACCAGTACACCCTGGTTTATTGCATAATTTGCCCCAGAATACTTGGCATATATTGTTCCAAAGAAGCATAAATAACAGACTTATATTACAGAATATAAACATACAATGAGCATAACATACAAGGCAAGTTTAAGTTTTGGCACAAAATTGAAGAATCAAAACTGAAACAGCATCATATCATCACAACAACAAATTCTCAATCTCCAACTAAAACTAGACTCCTATACTTGGAATTCAGATCCAACTAAGGGTCCAATCAAGAGATCTTTTGAAACAGAAAATTCAGGCATTCAATTCACAGCAATAATGCCTATGTGAGCAGCTGCACTGTATTGTCCTGAAGTAGCCTACAGGCCTTGGAATAGGAAACATAATATAACTCAGAGATTATGGCTGTGAATAGAATGAAAGCTGCTCCAGTTGCAAACACTCCTTTCCTCAATGTTTCACACGAAAATGGCATGTCATATAATAAGAAAGATACTCTGTCGGTTGTGTGATGAGAGTTCCTCACAGAACCAACCAGCAAGAACCCCGAGGCTATAAAAAATGTGACCCTGAACCAAATTCAAGTTTTTTTTTTTGGGTTAATGATGCAATTATGTAATTGTGAGTTACCAGAAAATTAGGTGCATTCATATATACCAGGAGATTATAAATAGGAGAAGTGCACAAGTCCGAGAGGGTCCAGGGATCAAAGCCCTTCCACAGCAGAAGCAGCGGCTTGCTACCATTACAAGAATTTGAGTAGCCATGAGGAATAAGAAGGCAGCCACACCAAAACCAGTAGCAATGTCTGAGTCATAAACACAGTAACTGTACTCGTCGTCAGAATCCTGATGAATCTTAATATCGGCCTGCAAAGGAACAAAATTCATGTTAAACGAAAAGTAAAGGGTCAGTTCGAGTCGAGCGAAACACCAGGATAAAACGAACTACGATTCTAGGTAGGGGTAGGCAATTCGGTTCTATTTTTCGGAACTGAACCGAACTAATTCGGTTTGGCAATAATACCGAACAACCGAATGGTTCAGTAAAAACCCAAACCGAATTTTGTTTGATTTTGTTTTTAATAAATATAATAATAATAATAATTATTATTATTATTATTAAATCTAAATCCTTAATTACTAAATTCCTAATAATGGCAGAGAACACCGCTCGTCTGCTCCGACACTCTTGCTCGTCCTGCAAATCTGCAATGGAACAAGCCTCACTCGATGCCCTCGCCTAAGTTTATATGCTTGCATATGTATATGAGCCTTTCCCTGGGTTAAATTTAGGTGCTCAACATAATTAATGCATTCAATAAAATTGGAACTCAATTTTTGTTGTATGTCTGTCGAAGTGAAAATATTACATATGGGAGTGGAACATTATTGTTCATGGTTCTGCTATTCATTTGGGTGATTTCATTTTCTCTTCTATTTCAGTTATTTATGATTTTGTCGACTGATTTGGATCTGAACAAAAACGTACGTTTGCTAGACTATATAAATAAATTATAAAAGTATTCTCCAAAGTATTTTTTTGTAAAGATGTTATAATCTCATTAAATGAGCTTGATTTAACTCAATGGATGCAGGATGGATTTTTAATCCTAAACTATTAGTAAAAATAAATAAATAAATAATTATTTGTGCAAAAATATTAAGAAATTTTGGGAGTTGAGGTTCCTAAATCGAACTAAAATGTTAAACCAAACAAATAGCCATTTTCAATATCATTTTGGATTTTGATTTGCACCCCACGAGAGAAAACCTCTATGCTATACAATTCTGGTCTTGTATATATAGTGGGCAAATCTCCTTCTTTTTCCAATGTAGGACAAAAGTTACTTATAAGTCTTTCTACCTTCATTTTCCAACTCAAACGAATCTACTTTGATAATCAATTTCACTTATTATCCATTTTGAACATATAATATATCGATCTCTTCGTCTTACTACAAAAAACCCAAATCAACTTTGACCCGACATAAATTGAAAGTGGATCCCACATATATATATTTGTACCACAAAATATCCACATACAATGTCATTTTTATACTATTTTTTTCCAACATTATATATTAACTTATTAAGGACTTAATTATGTGGTGTAAGTTAACTAGGCTTATTAAGTAGTTTGGTTGAACTGAATGACTATGCCTGTAATCTACTGCTATGCATATATAAAGTCTATATTGATATGATACAGGATATACATCATATACAACCTTAAGTTATGATACTCAAACCCCATAATAATACCAATACTACACTATCTAGGTTCTAAGTTAAGTATGAGACAAAACAACTAACACATACAACATGAGAGGATATCAAATATGACTGGAGATTACACCACTTTCGCTGCTATTAAGATTAGATTTCTCATAGATTTTATTTAGTAATGTTATACTACATTTATATCTAAAATAAGATTCACATTACACTGCTTCATTACGTTTTTTTTTTCCCCTTTTTTTTGAAGGTATACTTCATTACTTCATCCCATTGAAGTTCAACGTTTTACCCAGAAACAAGATCATAGACACACAATTCACATTAAAAGAAAAACGAATTGAACGCCAACGAAAGAAAAGAGTGTTGGTAACAAATTAAACAAATAAATTGGGATTTTTAATATAGTGTAATGAATTTGTTTGAGGGAGGGGGATGATGCTCACTGTGTTTCGCTTCAGCTCAGCAGCTACTGCCAACCCAAAAGCTATGAGATCAACCACAAACACACTTATCATTAACAGCTTCGAACCCATTTTTGGAACGTAGTAGTGAATTGAAGCTTAGCTTCTTCAATTCCTCCAGTTGAAGTGCAGAGATAATGTAGATCGATCTCTTCCTTTTGAATTGGTTCCGCAGGTTGGCCTGGTTTCCAGTTTTGCAGTTGCCATAATTTCTTCCATTATTGTAAAGATTCTCCAGCAGCCTATCAAAAATTTACATCATTTATTAATTTAGAGTCGAAGATTCTCTGGTAATTAAAGTAATATATAGTTTTAGTTGTTGGCTTGTTGTAGTGTTACTATGGACCATAGTTGGTTGACAACTTGACAAATTCAACGCTTTTTTTTTTTTTTGGAAATACAAATTCAACTCTAAACTATTCACTTTTGCACAAAAGAAACTTAATCCAAACCCCCTGCTCTCATTGTTCAGGCCCCAAACTTTCATTGTTTGTTGCAGGAATTAAACTCTCTGATGAATTTAATTAACCCGGATAGTCCGAATCAATAAACCCGATAAGATTATAGGGGTATCACAAGTAACGGATCAAAGTGTACCACAGAGGTATTTTATATATTGAATAAAGGATAAAACTATTACAAGATTGTGAAATAATAGGACATATGTGTCGTTAAGACAAAGTATGATGAAGATGTCTCAATAGGACAATGTTGCATGTTTTTATTCTAGATCCTAGGCCCAACCGCTAGGAGAGAACCACTCTAACGGCCTAGGACCGTGTCTTGCGCCGAGAAGACCGCATCAAGCCGGGACCCCGAGGTTGTGGCAGGATGACCTCGGGGTCGCCTCATGGGCCGGGGTCGCCCATGAGTCGACACCGAGGGGTCAAGTCATGGGCCGGAGTCGGCTAAGTCAACCCCGAGGGGTCAACTTGGGCTCAATACGACCCAGTCGTGTGGGCCCGGGTTGGCCCCCTATTTCCGCTCCGGGGCTGACCCGTGGTAGACCGGGGTAGTATTTATCCAACATCAGTCCCCCACTCTCTGAGCTGCGAGAAGTCGTCAGCGAAAGAGAGTAGTTCAGCGATAAATCGTACCCCGAGCCACGCTAATGTTCCCAGAATCGCGCCCAAAAATCACGCCCCAAAATATTATCCTTGCCTAAAAAATCGCCTCCAAATATTATCCCCAACACTCCCGGGTCGTCTGTAATTGTTATCGCAATAGAAGTCTACAAGCAGATGAATTCCAAACACCAAGTCATCCTTATCCCTTACTAGTACAATCCCATCATACTTTTTCCACTCCTATACTCTATAAAAGGTCTTGGAAATTGCCAAACATCCCCCGCACTCAACCATCCCATCACCATCAATTCCCATTACACTTCCTCTTCCCAACCACTTTTTCAAAATTCAAAATCCACTTTTCACGTTCCCCCCTTTTTCCTTCTCTTCCCCTCTATATAATCCACCTTCTTTTTCATTTTTCCACCCCTACACCAACACAAGAAAGAACAAAACTCTCCTTCTTCCGCTAAATTCTCCCCATTTTCCGGTGAGAGGAGCAAGCTGCCGACGCACCACCGCCACCGGTCGACAATCGCCGCCGACTGCCGCCGAGGAACCTCACCGCAATGCCAGCGCCTCGTCACTGCCTCGCCCCCGCGCCACCAGCTCGCTGCCGACAAGACTTCCGAGATCGCGCCGTCAGCCCGCCGCCGGACGCTACCGAGTCCGAGCAGTCCATCACCGAGCCCGAGCCTCTACCGAATCCGAGTCTGAGTCTACTCCGTGT
>NXFB01000456.1:61788-72202 GCA_002525835.2 Ipomoea batatas | reverse complement strand
AGTTGGGAGTTCTTTCTTGGGTTATGTACTTGCGAGTTCCTTGTGTATATTCGATTGATATCTTATGGTTCTTGGTTATGATTGTTTGATTGTTCCTTATACTTGTGTTCAGTTGGTATCTTGGTTATGACTCGTTATTGTCTTATGCTTTCATCCTTGGACTTTGGCTTTATTCGAATGAGTTTTGGCTTATGATTCGTTCAGCTTATTGTTGTTGAGTATCCGTTTTGAACTGTTGAGCAGTTTGTTGGTGTTTATATTCTATACGGGTGTGTAAACCTATTTACAAACTTATATGTATATCTATACTTCCTTGCGGGTGTGAATGGTGGTTACTTAGCAGTCTTTTGCTAATGGTTCTTTGTGTGTTTTCCAGGTTTGCCTTAAAGTCCTCGCGTGAGCGCGATAGAGATACACCCGTATGAGGAGGCTTAGATAGTGGTCATGTTTTAGATTTACGCTTTGGCATGTGAGCCATTTGAGACTTTATTATACTCTTGACCAGTGATTCGAATAGTGTTGATTATGGATTGAGGATTTATCTTATTTTATGAATGACAGCTTAGTTCGTTTCTTATGTTAGCCTGTGCATCTAGGCTGTGTTTATACCTAGATGTGGCATGATGCCCTTAAGTTTTAAATTCGCTTCCGCTTTGTTATGGTTTTGGTTGAGATAGGCAGCTGTTGTACTAAGTTTTATCTATCTCAGCCTGTGTGAGGTTGGGGTGTCACATCTTCCCCTATCATATGCTGTATATAGTCTCCATATCCAAAAACTGAGCCATTATAGTTCGGTGAATTTACCGAACTATACGACTCATTGCTGGATGACATCTGTTAAAGGGCAACAGTGAAGCACCCGTTAGCACGACGGCTAAGTAAGAACCCATAAGCTTCTCATTTATAGGTAAAGATGTTTTAACTTACCAATTGACCATAACATAGAATTTCCTATTGATTGACATGCTTTCATGCTTGTAAATTACCATTATATAAATAAGCATAAAGCTATCATATGCACATTACACGCGTGAATTTTCACCACCATACTTGACATCTTCACAATATCCCATTTCTCAGACATCACACGACTAGTTTCTTGGAACTAGTATCACACGTCTTATCATAGCCATTGATTTAACCATTACATATGAAAAACTCGACTTAGTTTCATTTCAAAGTATGGGGCCTTATAGGAAATGTTGAATATTCCTTGTCATTGACCGATTGAACCTGGAACATGGGCTTGCGGTCATTACCCAAGTTCTCTTCTCGGTCCCTTGGACGATGGTTCATTAGAATGGCCCCTAGTGTGGCCCCGCCTAGGTCCATTAAAATGACACCAACCCGGAGACGACGGAGTCAATACGCTTAAGTGTGCACACCCCCACAGTGTAGCCATACATGAGTGACGTAGAGACTCGGCTAATAGACTTCGCCTAAGTACGAATACAACCATACATATTTCAATGACAACCTTCAATAATTATAGCCCGAGGTAAAAAGACAACAAGGTCCTCTTAACTTCTTGAAACTAAGGTTTTATTCATTTTAAACATTCACTACTCTTGTTCCGACAATACGCTCACCTTTCCTACTTATACACTCATTAACATATGTATTCAACAGGTGGTACATAATTCACATATCACGACAACAACCAACTTGGCATGATTACACTACCAGATTCTTTCCTATACTCACAACGCACTTTATTACTTATTCATGCTCACAACACATAGTTCACATACACTACCTATACCTATACATATATATATATATATAACATTAACATACCTATACTCATATATATATATCATATAAATACACGGTATATAATATAATATATATATAATACATATGATATACAATATGTAATATAGATATAGTAGAGTACGTATATATTGTAATATATATCCATAGCATGTAATTGGTAATATAGTATATAATATAGGTATATAATAGGTACACGGTACATGATATAATGTATATGGATAATACATATATTTTACAACAATATATATATATATATATATATAGTATATATATAATATGTATTCTATTCACATATATATATATATATATATATATATATATATATATTATACCACACACACTTAGACAATATATATATACGGTATACATATAGTATATATATATATATATATATAATAGGTATTCTACTACCTATACACACACACACACACACATATATATATATATATATATATATATATATATATATCACGCCACACACACACACAATATATATATATATTTAACTCCTAATTTATGTGTACAACATGTCCAATACACAAAAAGTTCATAAATTACATACAACTTCATGGATTGGAAANATATAAATATATACACATATAAATATATATATATATATATATATATATATATATATATATATATATATATATATATATATATATATATATGCTCATAGTATATGATTATTTTTATAGAGCTATGGGTCCAATAAACCATCCTAAGGTCCAATATAATTATATTGTAGCTATGTTTGACCGAACTACTCTAAACTAATCTAGCCCAATGGTATAGCCTTTCCTAAAATGATCTAGCCCAAACCCAAAGTGGAAACCTAAATCTACTAATTATAGCATAGTGTATTTATAGTATATGATATATGGTAGCAACCTTTTCTCCTTTCTTGCTCTTTCCCAGCTTCTCTCTCTCTCTCGCGAATCACCCACAGGCCAAGAACAATGAAGACCACCGGTGTCACCATCCTCTTCTCCAAACCATCACCTTCTTTCCTCCTTCTCCTTCTCGGCGGCAGTAGATGAAGAACAACGAAGCAAGGATCGACAACCAGCACCGACGATAGCAGCCGCGGCAACGTGACCTTCCCTTATTCTTCGGCATCAACGAGAGCTCTCGGCGGAGGCCTTCGTCCCCAACAGCAAAACGGAACGGCGCGGCGGTTGTCACGGAACCGTGCGAGTGAGAGCAGCGGTGGAGCCCAACGGTATATCCCTCTCCGTTCTCCTTCTGGCGGTGCAAAACAACGGTCAGCAAGAGCGGGCCTCCATTCCCCGTTCAACTTGAGCAGCTAGCACCGGTTGGCGAGCTCTCGGTCGATGGTGGCAGTTGGTGCTTTCCCGGTGAGGCAGCGGCGTCATCTCCCTCGAACAACACAAGCAGGGCGACGTCTTTGGACCTCCGTCTCTCCTCCTCATGATCGGCAACGGCGTTCGACGGCATTCCAGTGCGAAGGCGGCAGCAGCAGCAGCTCCGGCGTGGTGGCTGGGTCCGGCGAGTTTAGGAGGCAGCATGGGATGTTGGGTGGCGACGTTCTTCTCTATTTCCGACGGCGTGTGAACGGCAACGTGCTCTAGCAAACGAACCTTGTGCTCTCCCCTGTTTACGGTAACAGCTGGAATTATCTTGGTGGTGGCCGGGAGTTCATCTGAGGAGTAATAGCTCGGTGGTTGCGCAATATAACACAAGAAACAAAGTGGTGTGGTGGTAGGGCGTCTGTGTGTTGAGCTGGAGAGCTTGGGTTCGAATCCCGGGTAGGAATGGGCATGTTATTTTTAAGGTAATTCCTCCCTTTTTAGCTTTTATGAATAATTAGTCCATAGCTTAGGGTATTGATCTTTGTTAATCATTAGGGTTATTATTGGTTAATAATTATGTTATTATGGTTTAGTCCTTTAGCTCATTATTAGCCTTTAGATTTGGACTATAGGTGATAATTCTATCGGGTCGAATAGGAATATTAGTATCGTTATTATTGGTTGTAGTTAGTGATCATATTAGACTATATTGATCTTCAGGTTCACGATTATGGGACTAGCTTGTGAGTTGAGCTTAGAATTGGTGTTGCTTTGGATTAATACGCTTTTGGAATTAAATACGCTTCAAAGGTAACCACTATGTCCATCAAAATCTATTTTTACACTCTCATTCTATATGATATTATTTGGTGTTGGAAATCCTGAAATTTCTTGATTATTAGCCCTATTCTTGGTTGTGTTTGTTGGGTTTCATGACCTTGAATCTTGATCTTTTGCCTAGTGTTGTGATGATCATTTGTTGGTTTGGATTTCCATGTTATTTGGCCTCTGTTAGATGAAATGTTGGTGTATTGTGATTTGATTTGTGTATTCTGGAATATTTCTTTGTATTCTGAGCTGAGTCTGATTCGGTGTGTGGGAATTGCTCTTGCGGGGCTCTCTAGCGGCATAATGTAACCCGCTAGAGTCTTCCGTGAGAGTAAGGCGGTAGTGGTTGGTGGAGGTGAGTGATCCGTCATTTGTTTCCTCCTTTGTTCTGGGGTTTGTTGGAGTATTCTATTGGATATGTTACCCTGATTCTGGAGTATTTATTCATACCTCTTAGTCCATTATATGAGTCTCTTATTTGGTTGGTTGAATCCTTGATTTTTGTTAATTGGGAGTTGGTTGGTGTTCATATCTGAGATGAGCACTCTAAGTGATGGTTCTTGGGCTGAGTTGAGTATGAGTGTGGAGTTGTGGATCATTGAGTATCTTTTGGAGGTTGATGGGTGAACTGACTGTGCTATTACTGACTCCTGACTTTTGGACTTCGGTCCCTGTGATTGGACTTCGGTCCCTGTGATTGGGTTCATTACCCCTATGCATCTGACTTCTGACTTCTGACTTCTGACTGTGGTTGGGTTTTGGTATGATGGTGGTTTGGAGGTTGGATTTGGGAATTCTTTCTTGGTCTATGTATTCGTGAGTTTCTTGGGATTATTCGGTTGATTCGTACTTTGGTTGATATCTCGTTGTTCTTGGTTATGGTTGGTTGGTTTCTTTTTGGTTGTTGTTCAGTTGGTATCTTGTTTATGGATTCGTTGTCGGGTACTTCCGTTGTTGAATATTGGTTTCGTTTGGATGTGTCTTGGTTTATGATTCGTTCAGTTTATTGTTGTTGAGTATCCGTTTTGAACTATTGTACAGTTTGTTGGTGTTTATATTCTATATGGGTGTGTAAACCTATTTACAAGCTTATGTATATCTATACTTCCTTGCGGGTGTGAATGGTGGTTGCTTAGCAGTCTTTTGCTAATGGTTCTTTGTGTGTTTTCCAGGTATGGAGTAAGTCTAAGCGAGAGCGCGTTAGAGCTTACCGTTATGAAGATGCTTAGACTTAGCTTATGTTGTTTAGACTTGTGTTTCGGGCCTGTGTGCCACTTTGAGATTCCATATACTCTTGACTAGTTGTTGGATATTTTGAAACATGATTTGAGGATTATCGTTTATGCAGTTACAGTTCAGTTCTTATGGTTAGCCTGTGTATCTAGGCTGTGTTATCTTACCTAGATGTGGCATGATGCCCCTTAAGTTTTAAATTCGCTTCCGCTATGTTATGTTTTTAGTTGAGATATGCAGCTGTTGTGTTGAGTTTTATCTATCTCAGCTTGTGAAAGGTTGGGGTGTCACACAACAAACTTGACCCACCATGTTTTTCAACTCCTCCGAGTTTACTCCACATCTTTTTACTAAACCAAGTAGAGATTTGAAGGTTTGAAGAATTGGTGACGAACATATTACGTGCATAGGGGTGAGGTGTCATGTATTGTGGAATGTAGGTGTAATGATAAAACGAAGAGTCTATAACTCCTCGAGTGTCAGTCTCGAAGGAGGGACGTGGAGGTGTGTCTATGCTATTACTTTCAACCGATTGAATCATGTGATGCAACGAGTATGGATGGTGAATGTGGTGAATGGCATATGTGAAGTGTAAATGAGCAGGAGGTAATGAAAATTAAAGTATAAGAGATAAGAAATAAGAAAATAAGGGATTGAATCGTGCTCGTCTATGTTGCATCCTTGTGTGTCTCAAGTAGTGGACAAATGATGCAATGATGTTGGCTATTGAAGAGTGTGTCATCTTAGTCCTTTTCTACCTTTGTTTACTAGGGCATCTTAGGCTTAGGATCGAGTGCCTTTTAGCAACCAAAAGCCCTAAGAGACATTTCAACAAACACCTTAGCTACACACTTTCCTACTATTCCTAATCATGAATTCCATAGGATCTATGATTGCAAAAAGCTTCAACTCAACTTAAATCAAAACCATGATAGAGTCAAGATCTCAATCTCTCAATAGATTGGCCAAATCCATACAAGATCTAATCAAAACCACAATCAATAGACAAGAATAGATTTTTCCAACAACAAGGCAATCAAATCCACAATAAGAAATAGGATCTTCACACTAGCAACATAGATTCACACAATCCAAGCCCTAGATTAAACTAGCCACACATAATCAAGAATTCAAGATTAATAGCTAATTCAATCCAAAAACAAGATATGTAAAATAGATAAGATTAAAATAGAGATCACCTAGTAAATGAAATGTGTTCTTCAATCCAAGCTTCAAATCTTCATTTACAAGGAGGAAATGTAAATGTAGACTAATCTAAAAAAAAATAGAAAACTAAGAAATCAGAAATGTAGTTGGGATCCTCCTCTAAAATTCTATCAAGCTTCCTTAAATAGTCACCCGAAATTTGCCCTAAAAATATTTTCTTCGTAGTGTCTCGTTCATGCGTCCTTCACGCGTGAAGGGTCGCATGGACAGCTACTGGAAAGTGTTCACGCGACCTTCACGCGTGAATGCTTCCTCTCGGGTTCTCAGGGGCCCTTGTCTTGCTCGGTTTGCTCGTTTTGCTCGTTCCTTGTTCCTAACGGCTCCCAAGACCTATGAAATGTCTCAAATTGCACCAAAGGTAGCTTTGTGTGTGGTTAACGAATTAAAGCACAAAATATCATAAGATTATCACATAAGGATGCTAAAAATGCTATCAATTACCCTTATTTATACTCAAATATATAGGTGTCTTGGGAGCTTATCAAGTTTCCACACTTTACTTCATGCTTGCCCTCAAGCAAGACAATACACTTCTAAGCACATAAGCTTCCAAGATACCAACTCATTCAATATGGAACTCTTGGTCAATAAAAAATATGAGCGTTTAAGACTATCAAAGAGGGGGAAATCTTTTGTGTTATCTACAAAGAATGTTGGTTAGATGCCATGCAACTCAAGGAATATTTCTGGGAAGTAAAAACCCTTCGTAGATACACAATTAAAACAAGGGGAACACACTTCTCACACCACGTGCAAACATGCAATCCCAATTTTGAATTCACCTCTCATTTAATTCGGGCCCCTAGCCGATTCCACTAGTGGGAACGATGTACACTAGTTAATAAACCCTTCTGTCCTAATGCCAAAGCCCAACGATAAGATAAGTGAGGGTAGGGACATGGACCACTCATCGCCAATGTGTGACACCCCAACCTTTCACAAGCTAAGATAGCTAAACTTTAAACATAAAAAAGCTGCATATCTCAACTATCAAACACAACAAAGCGGAAGCGATTGGGGTGGTTCCCTCGTCTTGGCATCAATGCCTTATGTATGAAAAGAACGACGTGATTGAAAAGGTAGTCGTCGATGAAAGCCTGTTCGCATAGGCTGAGTCTTACTTTGCGGATGTAAAGTTATACATAAAGAAACAAGTCTTTGTGGAAGATGTGATACTCCGGATTTAATTCATGACTTGAACCCCGATAATTATTGTAACACCCCGCATTTTTCCCTATTATTATTTTAAATATAAATATTTAAAATGAGGGGTTATTTTCTTATTAAGTAATTATTAGAATAATTATATATATATATATATATGTAATTGTTTTCCTATGGGCTTGGGACTATATACTCTTATATATAATTTATTGTTATGGTTAATAATAAAGTCTATAGCCCAATATTTCTATAGCTGTATATATATACATATAGTTCCTACATAAATATTATTATTGAGCCCATAATTATATATATATGTTTTATAGACTAAGATTATCCTTGAGCCCACAAATTATATTCTCTTAAGAATTATACTAAGCCCATAAATATGATTATATATATATATATATGTTATAGATCATGGTTAATGATCCAACCCAATTCCTTTTTAGCCTTACCATAAATAGCCCAAACCCATTTTGGAAACCTACCCTAATTAGAAGCTTCCTGATAGGGAAACCTAGATGACCAACAGTGAACGAAATCCCATCCCCAGAACATGGCCTCCGTCTCTCCCATCTCTCTCGGCTTCCTCCCCCTCTCGCTTTCGGTATTACCCACCGGCCATGAACGACGGAGATCGCCGGCGTCGCCATCCTCCCATCTCTCTCTCTCTTTCGTTACGAGCGTCGGGCTCTTCTTCCGGACATCCGGCGAGTGACTCCTGCAACAACGACCTGTGTGTCCGGCAATGCGACACCGACGGGGAGCTCCGTCGGCGGCAAACCCGGTTCCCCTCTCTTTCTCTCCTGTTCGACGTGAACCAGAGAAGATGAACGGTGGCGAGCATCTTTCTCCGACGTGGGCAGCAGCAGCGACATCTCACAGCTGCGACGACCTTCTCCGGCGAGCGACGTGCAGCAGCAACGAAGCAGAGTCACGGCGGTGGTGGCCTTTGGTGTCACCGTTCTCCTCCGGCGAAGGCAGCACAGCGACGGCAAACCTCTGGTGGCGTCCCTCTCCCCTGTTGCGACTGGAAGAAGTAGAGCAACGGAGCTGGCCGACGGACCTTCCTCTTCCGCCTCCCCTTTCCGTAAAACTACAACGGAGCGTAACAGGCGGCACAAGCCAACGGTGCTCTCCCTTCCGTCGCCTCTTCCATCCGGTTCCGCCGAGAGTGGCCGGCGCTTCGTATGAAGGTATTAGCTTGGTGTGTGCGCAGCATAACTCAAGGAGCGGAGTGGCGTGGTGGTGCGGTACCCGTGTGTTAGGTTGAAGGGCATGGGTTTGATTCTCGGCTAGGCAGTATTAGTAAGGTAATGTTTTGGTTTAATTACTAAGCCTATAATTATAAGTACTAGTTACAATAGTATAGTTTAAGTTTAGAATAATATTATTGGTCATATTATATTAGTCTTGAGCATGGATTATAGGTTATAATGGACCGAGTAGGAATAATAGTATTGTTATTAATAGTTAGTGACGGTGTTAGAATTATATTAATTCTTCAGGTTCACGACTATGAACCGAGCGTAGGGTTGGTGATGCTTTGGATTAGTACGCTTTTGGATTTTAATACGCTTCAAAGGTAACCACTATGTCCATCAAAATCTATTTCTACACTCCTATTCTATATATGATGTTCTTGGTGTTGGAAATCCTGAAATTTCTTGTTGTTTAGCCTATTTCTTGGTTGTATTTGTTGGATTTCATCTTGATCTTTTGCCTAGTGTTGTTATGATCAATGATGTTGTGGATTTCCCTATTTTTGGCCTCTAATTTGATGAAATGTTGGTGTATTGGGTCTGATTATTACTCTCTGGAAATGGTTTTGTTCGTGTCTGTGCTGGGATTCTGGAATCTGGGAGTGAGGTTGACCTTGCGGAGCTCCGAGGCGGAATAATGTGCCCCACCAAGGTGATCCGCCGAAGGGGACCGTTCCCTTCGTGCGGAGGAGGCCGGCGGAGGTCTGTGCTCCGCTGGTGGGTTCCGCATGGCTCCTGGAATTTGGATTCCAGAGAGCAGTTCTCTGTTGTTGATTGTTGTTGTTCCTCCTTTGTTCCTGATTATTGTTGGATTGTTTTGTTGGGTATTTTACCATGTTTTGGAGTATTTATTCATGCTGTTATTGGGTATTGTATACCATATCTTGGAGTATTGATTCATGTCTTTGGTTTCTCTTTTGTATTCTTGATCTATTGATTCCTTGATTCATTACCTGGGAGTTGGTTTGTGTTCATAGTTGAGATGAACACTTTGTTTGGTTGTTTTGAGTTGAGGTTGGAGTGTGAGGTTGTGATGGTGGTTTTGTTGGTATTATTGGAGGTTGTTGGTTGGTTTGACTGTGCTACTATTGACTATTGACTATTGACTTTGGGCTTCGGTCCCTGCGTACCAGTTATCTGGGTTTTGACTTCTGACTTTGGACTCCGGTCCCTGTGATTGGGTTGATTACCCCTGTGATTGGACTGTCGGTCCCTGTGATTGGACTGTCGGTCCCTGTGATTGGACTACGGTCCCTGTGATTGGACTTCGGTCCCTGTGATTGGGCTCATCACCCCTGCGTACCAGTTATCTGGGTTCTGACTTCTGACTTTGGACTTCGGTCCCTGCGTACCGGTTTTCCGGGTTCTGACTTCTGACTTCTGACTGTGGGTTTGACTTGGTATGATGGTTGGTATGAGGGTTTGGAGGTTGGAGTTGGGATTCCTTTCGTGGTGGATATAATTGTGAGTTCCTTGTGTTTATTCGGTTGATATCTTGTTGATTCTTGGTTATGGTTGGTTGGATTCTTTATGGTTGTTGTTCAGTTGGGATCTTGTTATGGATTCGTTGTATTGTACTCTCGTTATTGGATTATTGGCTTTGTTTGA
>NXFB01000454.1:42691-57429 GCA_002525835.2 Ipomoea batatas | reverse complement strand
TTCAAAATTAAAACAGTAAAACAAAGCAAATGGAACCAACAATACGAAAATAAAAGAGTAACGATCGGTAGCAGTGGAGATGACAGTAGGGGAAAACGATGGGACACCGCCTCCGATCCGCTTGCTTCACGGAGGCGGCGACCGTATTGATAACCAGCATTACATGGGATTATAAAACTAAATAGAATTATGATTCTCAATAGAACTAGGATTGTAGAGTCCTAAAAACAATAAATGTTTTAAGGAATTGCAGTTAGAAAATGATTTCATATATCTATATGGAAAGGGCGACACAATGTTATTTTCATAATTAACAAGAATGGTGAAATAATGTTTGTTGTTACGCGAGACTAATTTAGTTTATATTGAACATCACTACATGTCAACATACTTGGTGGTCGGGTCTAGAAATGGAAGAAAAAATCTGAAACCAAAAAAAAAAAAAAAAAAAGGTAGTTTTCCGACGGTCGGAACATAAGCTCAGTTTAAACAATTTAAACTGCCAAAAAACATTTCCGTCCACTTTTACATGGTGGTCGGAATTTCCGACCACGCTGGTGGTCGGGAATGCACTCTAATTAAAAATAAATAAATGTGACGAAAATTTTCCAACCACTTTGTGAAAGTGGTCGGAATTTCCGACCAACATTACCCTCCGACGGAAAATTGAAAAAAAAGTCACTTTTTGTGACCATTTCTTTGGGTGGTCGGAAATGAGGTCGGAAAAATGATGATTTCCAGCAGTGGCCCTCGTGCATACTATACGCTAGCGTCCCAAATCCTTCCATTCACGTCCAAAATGCTCTCAATTTGCTCAATTCCCCAACTTATCAGCTCAAAACCTCCAACATATATATAGCAAAAATGAACAAATAAGTAGTGTTTATTTACACTTTCAAATCATTCTAAAAAACTGCAATGCAAGGTCACAACATGCACATAAAAATCCCAGGATCAGAATTTACAATTATCAAGATTGAGCATTTTTCAAGTTAGATGTGTGAGGCAGACACAAAAATAGTAGGACTACTCTAATTTGTTACTGTGTTGGTGTGCTTGCTTGCAGTATTTATTTATTGTATCAGATCCTTTAATTTGTGGGTTAAAATGCATACATACATTTGGCAAATGCATGCATTGTTATTCATTGAGCTAGACTAGAAGAGCAAAAAAAATCAGTTGCTCAATTAAAATTGTGATCTTAAGATTTGTGAGTTTAATTTGGTCTTAATTGCCCACACAAACTAATTATGTATTGAAGATATTGATACTAGATTGTACCGGGTGGCCGAGCTCAATTCTGTCCAAATCATCTGATCTCATCTTCTAGCATCATATATGCATCAACTTAGTTCTACCCATTCTCAACCAACGGAAAATGATCTTTACACCCATAAAGAATCATCAAAGTCATTAAGCCTGGAAAGTAAAACACCATCATCTATAGCATAGAAATTAATCATAGAAATTGAAATAAATAATTGGATTAAAATTAAGAAAATTATATATGGATTTAAAGTTAGAAGTATAATTATTATTTTTTTTTTCAAAAACAAAAGTAGCTAGAAATCTAACCTTGAAATATCAACCGTAAATACGTTGTTTCCGTAGTCTAGTTTCTCTTCTTGAATACGCTTGGCAGAAGATATAGCTGACTTTGAGCAATTATATAACTTAATCGATTTGAGGGTAGTTATATCTGCAAAGTCACTAGGAATCTTTTTAAAATCCTTTAATGCCATGAGAACTAGACATTCAAGGACAGGAAAATGGTCACCCGTGGCTTTCCAAATTTGTAGATCATAACATTCTATTATGATTAAGAACTTTAATCCAGGAAATCCTCTATCTGTGGGTTTCCATTTTCCGCCAACAGCAGCATTATACCCCAAGACGAGGACCTCAAGCTTCGGCAACATCTCAACAACATACATATTCTTCCAATTTAATCTTGTATTGTAGAGTTTCAACCTCTTAAGATTCGGCAAAAAATTCTCTAAGCTCAAAGTCTCCGTAGAATGAAGAGTACTAAACTTGGGATGAAGAAGTTTGCCAGAAAGTAACAGATCTTCCAGTTTATATAAACAAGCAAGGCTTTCAAACCAATTGAATGCTTTGCGTTTCAGGTTAATTTTACAACCTTCCATAACTCCCAATCTCCTTAGATTTGGGATTCTCATGAACAGCTCCTCTGTACAACTCCTATGATCCAAATATTTAATGCTCTCCAAATTATGATGAACTGATCTTGGAGGAACCAGTCTAATGCTTTCCCCAAGAGTGAGATTCTTCAGTTGGGGCAATCCCCAAATATTAAGGGGTTCATTTGTTGAAGGATAAAAATCAACATCCAACTTCTGCAAATTCCATAACATGAACAAGGGTAGAGAATTAAGTTTCAAAGTAGCATCACTTTTTAGATATCTCAAATGCACTAGACCCATAAATTCTATAGACGCATAGGTATCCACTCCTTCTACATATTTTGAAACCAATCCCCTTAAAAACTTAGAATAATTATAATGAAACTGCTGACGACCGTAAAAACTCCCACTCTGCAGGTATGAGAAGAGTTTCTTAGTTGAGTTCTCCTAAATCCAACACTAACGAAACAACTATCATTTTTGAGACATAATAGATTCTCCTTCTGAGCTTCTCTCAAGGCCAATTCACGCAACACATCATGCATCTGATATAGTGATATACATTCATTGATCCATTAAAACCAATCTTTGTAGAAATAATTAAAAGGAGATTCCTATCTACAAGATCTTTTAAGGATTCTCTTGCCACATCTTTCAAACTCTTAGACCTCGAAACCTTTAGAAATCCCTCCGAACTCCAAAAATCAACAATAAAATCTTCAGCAAGTCTTTCATCTTCTCGAAAACACCCAATTGACAAGAAACAATGTTTAAGATGATGAGGTAAGAAGGTGTAACTCAAGTCAATGATGTTTTCACACTGCTGATTAGAATGATCTATACTTAATTTGTGAACATTTTTTGCAATTAGCTCCCACTCATTTAAGTCTTGTTTGGGGTTTGACAGGAGTCCAGCAACCACATTAATTGCAAGAGGTAATCCTTTGCACTTCTTTACTATCTCTCTACCAATTCTTTCAAATTCATGGGACAAAGTTCTTCTCTGAGGCAACACCTATTTGCGAAAAAGGTTCCAACTTTCATATGAATCCAAAAAACGCATGTTATGACAAAGATTACCACGTGAATCAGCGTACTCGGCCACATTTTTTAGGCGAGTAGTCAACAACATTCGACTTCCATTCTTGCCATCCTTNATATATATATATCAACCAAAAAGAAAATATAGATTTATTATTATTTAGCATAAAGATAAAGTGACTCTGATCTAGGAGAATGGTGAACTCATATTCATGTCGATTCATTTTCTAATATATATAACTCAAGAAAAGTAAAGTGTAACAAATATTTAAAAAATAATAATAATAATAATAATAATAATAATAAAACTTACATGAGATGGAAGCCAATTTGGAGATGAGATCAAAGCTTTGATGCAGCAGCAAAAGGCATGGACAGTACGTGATGGATGAAGATAGATATAATGGGGTGGCTTAGCTAGGTTAATTAGCAGAGCTGAGAGAGGAAAAAAGCTGAAATTGGAATATTTGCAGACAAGAGTTTGAGATTAAGAAAAGTGCAACTTAAGTTTAGAGAAAATAGAGCAAAGAAGGGAGAAACAATGGTGGTGCGTACAAAAGGCCGGCAAGCTAAGGTAGAACATCAGATAATAATGTATTCTTTTCTTCTGTCTTTTTTAAAATTTTTTGAATGGATGATTGCGACTTCCCAACAACTATTCATACATTCTTACCTGTAATCCATTATATTTTACAAGGTTTGATCCATAAATTAATTCTAGTAGGGTTAAATTGTTTGTTTGTTTGTATTTTTTTTTATTATATTATTGACTCTATTTTTATTTACATTTACAAGTATAAGTCTTACATTTACATATTAACACGATTGATCCGACCCATTTCACTAATAAGAAATCATGAAACGGTCTCACACCCATTAATATTTGAATCGCACTACATCTTCATGTTAGTTTCCTAACCCATGTGACCTTCCACATACATAATCTTTTAATTACATATCTCCATATTAATTAGATTCCCCAAGTCCGCTCTCCATGTTAGATCCCCTAACCCATGTGACCTTCCACATACTTAATCTTTTAATTACATATCTCAATGTTAATAGATCCCGCAACCCATGTGAGCTTCAACGTACTTAATCTCTGAATTACACAACCCTAGGCCAAATGCCCAAATACCCCCATATTTTTAATATTTTAAAATCAATGCCTAAGTGGCTTTTACGGCTTCATAAGGGGTGTGTGGCGGTGTGGGGTACTGGCAGTAGTTACGCCGGGGACCCAAGTCCACCTTGCAAGGTGGACTTGGGTCCAATACGACACTGTTTTACAATTTAAAAAATCTTGCAAGGTGGATCTGGGCCTAATACGACACTGTTTTACAATTAAAAAAAAAAAAATTAACGGCGTTAACGGCGTTAACGGCTCCTCATCACAACAGAACACAAACTCTACATTCACAGACCCTATACTTCATATTCACAATTTGAAAACTCAACATTCACACATTACAGGACTATATGTTTAGTAACTATATTACCACTGTTATGCATTCACACATTCAAAACTTTATATTCACAGGTCCTATACTCCATGTTCACAACTTGGGAACTCCACATTCACACATTACCGGGCTACAAGTTGCTAGAACTCTGTTAACTCTAATACAGATTCACACATTCATAACTCTACATTCACAAAATCTATACTCCATATTCACAATTTGAAACCTCCACATTCACACATTTCAGGGCTGCTACAGATTCACACTTTCATAACTCTACATTCACAAATTCTATACTCCACATTCACACATTTCAGGGCTATATGTTTAATAATTTTATTTAAAAAAAAAAAAATACTGAAACGGCGTCATATTGGACCCAAGTCCACCTTGCAATGTGGACTTGGGTCCAGAGCATAATTTGCGGGTACTGGAGTTCATGGAATCAATGATAATTGGAATTAAATACTTCGAGAGTTGCTCTCACAATGACATTTCAATCTTTTTTATACAAAGTGTGTTGACACTACTATATTTTTATGTTTATTTTTTAGAAAAGATCTATAATTAAAGGTCGAAATGTTTTTGTATTTGACGATATTTAAACGGTTTTGTTGATAAAGAACAAAAGATAGTCATACCACAATAATACTAGGACCAAATGAAGATGTCCTAATAAAAAATGACTAAAATTATATTATCACCTATAAATCTATGACCAAAAATGAAATTCACTATATAAATCATACCACAAAAAATGCATGCATGCATGTATGTATGTATACAGAGGTCATATTATTTCGTATATATTCTGTATATTGATGTATATTGAGGATAGAAGATATTGTAAAGATAGATGGAGGAAGGATGATAGACAATAGTACAAGGGATAATCAGATTTCATTAACCAGCCACTTCATACAAATACATATATCAACATATATATAATTACATTTGTAATGGATACATTAATGACAAGATTAAATGACGGACCATTATGTCCGTTACTAACAATAATGTCCATAATTATATTTGGCAAGATATAAAATTACAACATTAATATTATTTTGTTATGCTTAATGTACCCCTAAAAAATAAAGAATTATATGCGTAGGAAAGGGTTAAATATGTGGGATAATACATGGGGGCAATACCATGTATAATAACCCACCAAACAAATCATATAAAAGAGATAAAATATATCTTATTAAGTACTTCAAAAAAAAAAAAATATCTTATTAAGAAAACTATGTATGATTATAATTTGAGTGAAGTCTATTGAAGATTTTGAGGTCTATAGATGAGAAATTAATTTTTGAAATATATTGACGGTGTAACATATTCGTGAATACTATTAACTCTATTACAATGCAGTATCTGTTCATAATTACTAGTCAGTATTGACTGAGGCTCAAACTCATCACCTTCTATTTAAAGGGAAGAGTTTGATGTCACTGGATTACAAGATCCTTGGCAAATTTTTAAATTCACCCACTTATTCACTCATTTTGAGATTGTAGTGAAAATTTTTAAATTTTAAAGTCATGGAGTTTAGAATAATTTATTATTTACATTAATGAATTGCGCAAACGTTTTTTTTTGTTTGGAAGCACGACAACAATTTCTTTAAACAATGATTCATTACCCCATCCCCAACCCATACGACAAAGATAAAAATAGAAAAGAATTATGAGATCATATAAAATTATTTGTTTAACAACCAACATGTTGTAATGGCTTACAGCTAAGACAAGATTAATTCGAATATAGATGATAATAATATTTATTAAACAAAGTAATTATCTTTTATATTAAGCAATTAATTAAGAAAATGAAAGGAATAGTTTTTTTTTTTTTTTTTTTAAACAGAAAGGAATAGTTATAGCTTTACATTTGCATTTCTTGTTCAAGTCTTGCAAATTTCCCATAGCATAGCAAGGATATACAAAGACTGTGGTTTTATAGTTTTTATAAAGCAGAAAGCCTAATCAGACAAGAACTCAGAGCCGCTTATCTCCAAAAATACATGAAGCAACGCATAGAGGCTAGACAAAGGATTCGTCAAATCTTCACTCTAGGAATTAAGCTTACATCTTACCTCAACAAAGAGCTGTTGTTGAATATTAAGAATATATTCAACCAATCCAAAACCTCAAATTAAAAATCAAGAATACTTTTCTCTTAGAGGATTGGATCACGATAACATTATAGTTGGTGATTCGTTGCAGCATACTTCAAAGTCTACAATCGGAATGGTGGGCTGCGATATGATGATGAGTTCAACACCATATTGGACCAGTTGAACCACCAATCCTTGAAAAGAGAAATTGTCTCAATTGTGGGAATGGGCAGTATAATCCAAGACAAGTGTTTCGAGGCCTTCTTCGTTCTCTTTCCCCAGGGGGCGATGAATTGGCTGAGCGAGTATACAAATGTCTCAAAGGTCAAAGGTACTTGATTGTAATTGATGATATATGGAGTAGAGACGCTTGGGATGATTTAATGAGATGTTTTTGAGCAGAGTGAAGGCTAAGGTTCATGGATTTCCCCAGGTAAAACAATGTCAAATGGTGTTCAATTTGGAACCTTAGTAATTACTATATCCACCAAGGAAAATATGGATTTATTATTATTTAGCATAAAGATAAAGTGATTATGATATAGGAGCCAGAATAATGCAATCATGTATTAGTTACGATAAAATCCTTCACAAGTTTGCAGTTCGCAGGTTAAAATTAGTTCTCGCTTAATTAGAAATATAAAAACGATACAATCCTTCACAAGTTTGCAGTTCGCAGGTTAAAATTAGTTCTCGCTTAATTAGAAATATAAAAAAACTATTTAGTTTCATGGATTACAATTTCACCTTGAATTAATAAGGAAGATTACAATTTCACCACCGCTGCAACGTACCCATCATCCTCCCCAGGGTAAACCGAAGCATCCACTTGAATTCGAATTGCATCTCCCAAAGCAGTGTTCCCATCTTGAAATTGTAGCATTATATTATGTACACCATGCAGCAAATTAAATTATCTACGAACTTTCAACTACTAAGGTTCGATTTACCACTATTTCCAGTAAAAATTACAGAATGACAGAACAATCGGTAAAAAAAATGTTTGAATTGCAACGCCCACCCCACATGGAGGAATATAAAGTAGTGAGTAATAGCAGAATTCTGATCCACTGCACTATTCTATTCATTGGCTAACAAAATCTCAAGAAACAATTAATATAATTGGGTTTTATGTGCAAACAAATGCATGCCTAATTGCTCATCATCCAAACATATATACGCAGATCTTCTAGAATCTGGTAGCTGCATCTGCAGGCAAATGGGCAATGGCTCACAGCACGATCCGCTCCGTTTCATTTGTTGCATCTATCTATCTTCATGAACAGACAACCTCAGCTCGATCTGTTTCAATGAAAAGATGATTGATTGGCATCAGATCAGATGCTTTTAATAACCAAGGTATATATGTATGTAACACTTTTGAAACACAACATAATATATAGTATCTGTGAAAAACATCCTATGCATGTAATACATACACTAAACTCCATTTATAGTATTTGTAGAAAACATCCTATCCAATGTGCGTGCCACACTTAACTCCATTAGCCAATTGCGAGTTGAGACTTAACATCTTCATCTGCAGCTACCAATCCCTGCTCGACGTACATTTCCCAGTCTGCAAGTTGCATTATATTATATTGGTTCAGACATAACATTGTGTGTGTATGCCCACCCAGTAAACCACTTTCTCAGACCAATCCTTTTGGATTTTTAGACATAATAAGAAATAAGAATGTGAGAATGAAATTAGTAACCTCGATCTGCATAGTTATATATGCTTCCTCTCATCTGCAAACCTCAAGGATTTAACATTTGATGCCGCATGGCCTCCGATCCAGCAGATCAGAAGTGACAACCAACTTATATTAGTTCTAGACACTGTCAAGCAAGCTAAGGGAAAATGATCTTTACTGGCCTCCCCAAAAATATTCATCTAAGTCGTCATATATACCTGGAAAACAAAACATCATCCATCATCTATGGTATACAAATTGAAATAAATTTAGATTCAAAATAAGAAAATTAAGGATTACAAAACTTAGAATTGTAATTTCAACTTTTTTTGACGGACAAAAATAGTTAAAAATCTAACTGTAAAATATCATCAACAGCAAACGTGTTGTTTCCGTACTCTTGCTGCTCTTTTTGAATACACTTGACAGAGTATATAACTGACTTTGAACATCCATATAACTTGAATTGATTTGAGACTAGTTATATCTGCAAAACTACTAGGAATCCTTTTAAAAAATAACATGATCCCCAGGACTAGACATTCAAGAGTAGATATGTATGAATAAGTTTCAACTTACCAACAACATCCACCTTAAGAACCACAATTTGATGTGATGCTGCTAAAATCTCTGGGCACCATCTTACTATCTGGAAAACGAAACATCATCTATATATGGTTTAGAAATTAATCATTGAAATTGAAATTGATATAGGATAGGTTTGGATTAAAATTAAGAAAAGTTAGGATTTAAAAAATTAGAATCTTAATTTCAACTGTTTTGAAAAGCAAATTAAAGATAGCTTGAAATTGGACCTGGAAATTAAATATCAACAACAAATGTGTCATTTCCGTACTCTTTTTGAATGCACTCAGCAGATGATATAAGTGACGCACTGACTGACGCCAATGTCGTCCTCAGATTTGGGATTCTCACAAACAACTCTTTCATACAACTCCTATAATCCGAACTTCTAATGCTCTCCAAATTATGATGAACTGATCTATGAGTTCCCATTTGTTGCCGCCAATGACAGCTTCTTTCAATATGAGAACCTCAATTTTATCTGTGATCTTAAGATTTGTGACTTTGGCCTTGCCTAGACAAACTGAGCAAGTCTCGCCACCCACAACCTCAGAACCTTTTTAGCCTCTGATCCACCATAGTGACCGCAGCTTGCAGGAAGCCTTCGCTGATCTTTCTGCATT
Organism: Ipomoea batatas; assembly: GCA_002525835.2. Lineage (NCBI taxonomy): Eukaryota > Viridiplantae > Streptophyta > Magnoliopsida > Solanales > Convolvulaceae > Ipomoea > Ipomoea batatas. The sequence goes on along the minus strand of NXFB01000454.1, from coordinate 47,757 downwards.
CTGCAACTTATCAGCTCAAAACCTCCAACATATATATAGCAAAAATGAACAAATAAGTAGTAGTGTTTATTTACTTTCAAATCATTCTAAAAAAAACTGCAATACATACAAGGGCACATAAAAACCCCAAGAATTTACAATTATCAAGAGCATTTTCAAGTTAGATGTGTGTGGCAGACACAAAATTAGTAGGACTCTAATTTGTCACTTTGTTGGTGTGCTTGCTTGCAGTATTTATTTATTTATTGTATCAGATCCTTTAATTTGTGGGTTAAAAATGCATGTTATTCATAGAGCTAGACTAGAAGCAAAAAAAAACCAGTTGCTCAATTCAAATTGTAATCTTAAGATTTGTGAGTTTAATTCGGTCTTAATTGCCCACACAAACTAATTATGTATTGAAGATGTTGATACTAGTTTGTACCGGGTGGCCGAGCTTCATCTGTTGAAGTCTTCAGATTAGAGTGTGGTGTGTTAGTTGCATATATCTCATCTTCTTGGAGCTTATGAATCTCTTGTAACATCATATATGCACCAACTTAGTTCTACGCATTCTCAACCAACGGAAAATGATCTTCACTGGAACGTGCAACAACTTTAATACCAATTAGAATTATCGAAGTCATTATACCTGGAAAGAGGAAAGTAACACACCATCATCTATAGCATAGAAATTGAAAGAAATTTGGATTAGAATTAAGAAAATTATGGATTAAAATTTACAAGTATAATAATTATTCTTTTTAAAACAAAAGTAGCTAGAAATCTTACCCTAAAATATCAACAGTAAACATGTTGTTTCCGTACTCTTGTTGCTCTTCTTGAATACACTTGGCAGAAGATATAATTGACTTTGAACATTTATATAACTTGATCGATTTGAGAGTAGCTATATCTGCAAAGTCACTAGGAATCTTTTTTAAACCCATTAAACTCATGAGGACTAGACATTTAAGGACAGGAAAATGGGCCCCCGAGACTTTCCAAATTTGTAGATCACAATCATCTATGCTTAAGAACTTTAATCTATGAAATCCTCCATCTTTGGGTTTCCATTTTCTGCCAACAGCAGCATTATTCCTCATGATGAGGACCTCAAGCTTCGGCAACATCCCAACAACATACATATTCTTCCAATTTAATTTTGTATTCAAGAGTTTCAATTTCTTAAGATTTGGCAAAAAATTCTCTAAGCTCAAAGTCCCAGTAGAATGAATAGTACTAAACTCTAGATGAAGAAGTTCCCCACGAAGTTCTAGATCTTCGAGTTTGTATAAACAGGCAAGGCTTTCGAGCCAATTGAATGCTTTGCGTTTCATGTTAATTTTGCGACCATCACCAACTCCCAATGTCCTTAGATTTGGGATTCTCATAAACAACTCCGATGTACAACTCCTATAATCCAAAAATCTAATGCTCTCCAAATTATGATGAACTAATCTTGGAGGAACCAGTGTAATGTCTCCGCCAACAGTGAGATTCTTCAGTTGGGGTAATCCCCAAATATTAAGGGGTTCATTTATTGAATGATCATCAACTTCAACATCTAGCGTCTGCAAATTCCATAACATGAACAAGGGTAGAGAATTAAGTTTTACATGAGAACAACATTGTAGACATCTCAAATGCACTAGACCCATTAACTCTCTGAACTCATTGGCCTTCTCTTTTGGCACTTCTAGTAACAATCCCCTTAAAAACATAAAATGAGAATGAAACCACTTACTGAAGTCGTAAATGGTTAAATCCAAATTTAAAAAGGTGCCACAGGTATGAGATGAAGAGTTGTAACTGTAAATTTTTTATTGGATACTCCATGGCTGAGATATACGAGAAGAGTTTATTAGTTGAGTTCTCCTATACCCCACACTAAAGTTAAACCTATCATTTTTGAGACATAATAGATTCTCCTTCCGAGCTTCTCTCACGGCCAATTCATGCAACATATCATGCATTTGATATACTTTCAATGTTCCATTCTCACTCATCTTTGTAGAAACTAAAAGAAGATTCCTATCTACAAGATCTTGTAAGGATTCCCTTGCCACATCTTCCAAGCTCTTAGACCTCAAAACCTTTAGAAATCCCTCCCAAACAAACAAATCAACAATAAAAGGTTCAGGAAGTTCAGTGTCTTCTGGAAAAAGCCCAATTGACAAGAAACAATGTTTAAGATGATGAGGTAAGAAGGTGTAACTCAAGTCAATGATGTTTTCACCCTGCTGATTAGAGTGATCTATACTTAATGTATGAACTTTTTTTGCAATTAGCTCCCATTCATTTAAGTCTTGTTTGGGGTTTGAGAGGAGTCCAGCAACCACATTAATTGCAAGAGGCAATCCTTTGCACTTCTTTACTATCTCTCTACCAATTCTTTCAAATTCAGGGGACAAAGTTATTTTCTGGGGCAACACCTTGTTGTGAAAAAGGTTCCAACTTTCATATGAATCCAAAAAACGCATGGTGTGACAAAGATTACCACCTGAACCAGCATAATCAACCACATTTTTTAGTCGAGTTGTCAACAACATTCGACTTTGATTGTTATCATCTGGGAAACATTTCTGCAAATCACACCAAACATCTGTACTCCATATGTCATCAATTATGATGAAATACCTTTGACGTTTTAGACATTTGTAAACTAACTCAGCCAATTCGTTGTTGCTAGCTTCATTGTTTTCTTCATGGACCGTTGGGGCAAGAGAACGAAGAAGGGCTTTGAACACTTTTGTTGGATTATACACCTGTGAGATAGTAACCCAAGCTCGACAATCAAAGCGAGAAATAAATGAAGCTTCTCCATAAATCCTTTTAGCTAAGGTGGTTTTACCGATTCCACCCATTCCCACAATTGACACAATTTCTCGTTGCTTGGATTGCTGGTTCAGCTTATCCATTATCATGTTGAACTCATCATCACACCCCACCATTTCTATTGTAGTATGCTGCAACGGATCATCAACTGTAATGTTCTCCACTTTAGGCCCTCTAAGAGAAGCAGAATTAGTATTGTTCCCTTGTGGGGTATTGGATTGATTGTAGTGTGCATTCTTAACCTTCAACACCTCTTTCTTGATGTAGGATGTAAGCTTAATTCCTTGCATGCAAATTTGATGAATCTTATGTCGAGCGTGTATCCGTTGCTTCATGTACTTATTGAGATAAGAGGGGGCTCTCAATTCTTGCCTGATTATACTTTCTGCTTCACTCAAAATAGGCTGTAGTATCTCAGTCTTCCATTCGTCAACCCTCTCCACCTGTTCATCCTCGCTCCTTTGTTCATCATCACTCTTTTGTTCTTCTTTGTTTTCCCATTCATCCTCAGTATCCTTCTTTGGCTCCTGTTCATCCTCGCTCCCCTGTTTATACTCAGTCTCTTCTCTAGAATAAAAGAGAACGACATTCTGTGTGTAAAAAGATTTGACCCTTTTGTTTATAAGAGGCGGCATGCCTGATACCGGCAGCGTGAAGTGCTTCCATATCATCTCCCACACAGATTTCGAATCCATAGTTTCTATGTCTGTTTTTGCCGGACTCAAGATTGTAAGAAGCTTTTTAGCAGAGTGAAGCCTAAGCTTCATGGATTTCCCCATGTAAAACAATGTCAAATGGTGTTCAATTTGGAACCTTAGTTCAACGGAGACATCTCTCATTTGTGCTTCCAAAGCTTTCATTGCTTCATCACACTCCCCCACTTTGAAATCTTGTTCAAGACAGGTTTGCAAAGAAGAAAGATGTTTGTAAAGCAATCTAACCTTTGTTTTGTTTCGAAGAGGGAAACGAGGAGTGGGTTGGAGGAAGTGTTGGTGGAGTGTATCCATTAAAATTGTTACAGCCGCAAAAGCCATAGCCGGTGATGTGATGCAATGTTGAAACAACTAATTCTGCAGATGAAAGGATGGTGTGGAAAATAAAAATGCAATTTTTTGCAGACTCGAATTTGCAAAATAAGAATACCATGTCCATTCATTTTCTTATACATACATATATATATATATATATATATATATATATATATATTTAGCACAGCTCTGAAAAGTAAAGTGGAACAAATATTAACAAAAAAAAATCATACTTTAATTTAAAAATTTTTTTTAACTTACATGAGATGGAACCCAATATGGAGATGATCAAAGCTTTGATGCAGCAGCAAAAGGCATGGACAGTACGTGATGGATGTTGTTGAAGAGCTTAGCAGAGAGAGAGCAATAAAGCTGAAATTGGAATATTTTCAGAGTAGAGTTTGAGACTAAGAAAAGTGCAATCTTAAGTTTAAGTTTTAAGATAATAGAGCAAAAAAGGGAGAAATAATGGTGGTGCAGAAAAGGCCGGCAAGCTAAGGTAGAAGATCATTAATGGTGGTATTCTTGTGGTGGACTTCCCAACACAAGTCTGACACATTAATATTTGAATCGCACTACATCGATCTCCATGTTAGATCCCCTAACCCATGTTACCTTCCACATAATTAATCTTTGAGGTTATTACCGAAATAGTCCCTCGACTATTGCGAAATTATCAATTTGGTTCTCGATAATTTTTCGTGTCCAATTAAGTCCTTCAATTTTGAAAATTTTAACCAATTTGGTCCTCCGTTTATTTTACCGTTAAACATCCGTTAAAATCGGGACCAAATTGGTAATTTTGCTATAGTCAAGGGACCAAATTGGTAATTTTTTTATAGTCAAGGGACCATTTCAGTGAAAATTTAATTACCAATTTGGTCCCTTGACTATAACAAAATTACCAATTTAGTCCCGATTTAACGGATATTTAACGGCAAAATAAACGGAGGACTAAATTGGTTAAAATTTTCAAAATCGAAGGACTTAATTAGGCATGAAAAATTGTCGATGACCAAATTAGTAATTTCACAATAGTCGAGGGACCATTTTGATAATAAACTCTTAATCTTTTAATTACATATCTCCATGTTAATTAGATCCCCAACCCATGTGAGCTTCCAAGTATTTAATCTCTTAATTACACAACCCTAGGCCAAATACCCAAATCCCCCATATTTTGTGAGCAGCAAGAGCCAGTGACAGCTCAACACTCCAGGT
>NXFB01000454.1:7216-21862 GCA_002525835.2 Ipomoea batatas | reverse complement strand
TTTTTTTTTTTTTTTTTTTTTTTTTTTTTAACGGGGAGGGGGATAACCGAAGCTACACATCCAAGGCCCCTAGAGATCACTCGACGAGCCACGGGACTGCACTAGATTAAGAGTAATAACTCTAAACTAAAGAAATTGAAGAGCAAAACTTTTATTTTTTGGTAATGGGCTGGGCCAAGATTTTATTATTTGATTCGACCGAGCCAATCTATATTTTAATCTGTCATTGATAAATGTAATAAGTTTAGACTAAAGAAATTGAAGAAAAATTTAAATGTTTTAAATATTTTGGGCTATAGACTAGGCCAGGCTAAGATTTTTATTGTTCATTTTGGTATGATCAGACTCATATTTTAATTGGACTAGTCCAATCTAATTTAAATAATAATCCGTACTCTATAACCAAAAAGATGTCGAGCGAAGATGATTACTTGACATCACTCAAAGATAGGGAGAGAACTAAGCGTGAGATAATAATTTGAAAAATATTTTTAAAGTAAAAATTTTGAAAGACATTTTCTATCAAAATAAGTCATTTTTTCTTTTGACCAAAATAAATATTTTTCATTCATCGGACTTATTTTTAATTAATAGCCAAACATCTAAAAATTGGATTGGAGTTTCCAAACTGACTTATAGTCTTTGTTCTAATAGATGAAGTTATTTTAGATATAAAGCTAAACAACACTAATATTAAAAAAAGAAAAAAGAAAAAAAGGCAAAATTGTGTTTTACTATCGCCATTAATAATTAAATGCCTTTAGTCCAACAACAACGGTCCAAACTCTTCTCTTATCTCTTATATTAGTTATATAAGAGCCCACAATTGTGTTTTAATTTGTTTCTTATTACGTTGTTTCTTATTACCTATCCATAATCTATTTTATGCAACTAGTAATTATATTTTTAAATATTTTATTTAAACAATTCTATTACTATAAATTTTAGTGTTCAATATTGTTATGAATTTCTTATGAAATAGTTTGTTTTTGTTTTTGTTGATGCTTATTAATAGTCTCACCATACTATGGATAAAAATAATAATGTTGAGAATGTTGACGTCGGTAAATAACTATATAATAAGAAGAATTTTTTTATGATATATTATAACATGTTTTGTAAGGTATTAATTAAATTTACAATTTCAATGACTTTTGTAGACTTTATAAAATAAAAAAGTTGATAAAATTTTATAAATATTTTTTTATATAGACTTTTATATACTCTTACAAAATTTTTAAAAGTTTTGAACGAATCTATAAAAGTCAGTAAAAGTTTATTAAAATCTATCCATTTAAATTTATTAATATCATTTCTCCATAAAAAAAATAACCATATTCATTAGAAGAAAGACTAAAAATACCACATGACTAATTAGAGATACTATTGTAACATCATATTAATTTTTTTTTTCTTTTTAGAAACAACGTCATATTAATTAAGAACAAAAAAAAAATAAAAATTACACTTTCTAATGAATTAGGAACTAAAACTGCAATTTTCCTATCTGTAAATTGATGATTAAAACGTAATTAATTAATTATTTGGTGTTGGGAATTGAATTGAACTTGCTAGAAATTTGATCTGAACCTTGACGGAGAACTGAGCCGCGACGAATTTGTGGGTTTCATTGGGAAATTAACAAAAGAAACGGTGTTCACTGTGAGTCAAGGGCTGATCATTTATTTTGCTGTGGCGCCAAGAGTAGCACGACTCACAAGGAAGAAAACAGAGGGTGTACCTTATGTTGGTAAAGTGGCAGAGAAGTTGCCTGATCCAGCTTACGCAGCTCTTTTGACTGTCGCACTTGTGTTGGCTCAGAAACTGGTCAATTCAAATCGAATAAAAGCTTTGTTTTTCCTCATTTTTGGATATCTCAAGATTGTATGAGCAACCCTGCTGAGAAACACATGTCCAACTCATGAAATTGAATGACTAGCAATAAACGCCATGTGCGAAGAACAACATATATATATTTTTTTTGTTTTTATATTTTGTTAGCATATAAATCAGGTAGCTAAATAATTACGTCAGTAATCCATAATCACGACTCCTTGTGTAGAGGGTTATTTTCCAATAGTTATGCCGTGGACCCAGGTCCATCTTCCAATACAACGTCGTTTCACAATTCTTTTAAAAAAAAAAAAGAAAAGAAAAATTAACGGCTTTAACGGCTTTAACGGCTTCTATCGCAACAGAACAAAAACTCTATATTCACGAACAAAATGGTCGGGTAAAACGCCGAAATCGGCATATAGTAGAAACCGGTCTAACCCTGCTTGTTGAAAGCTCAACTCCTCAAAAATATTGGGACTACGCATTTGATACTGCCACATATTTAATCAACTCCTTACCGTGTTCTGCTATTAATTTCCAAAGTCCCCATTTCCGACTATACAATACACAACCACCATACACCTTTTTTCGTGTCTTCGGGTGCCAATGTTACCCATATTTAAGGCCTTATAATAGGCACAAAATTCAGTACCGGTCCACCTTGTGTCTTCCTAGGTTACCCGGTCTCTTACAGGGGTTATCGCTGCATGGATCTTAACATGGGGAACATCTTTATCTGTCGTCACGTCCGTTTTGCGGAATCTATCTTTCTTTTTGCTTCTTTACAGGACTGCGAGAGTCAAGAGCCTGCCCCTGTTCCATGGGGTTCCATGCCCATTGTTCCCATCAATCAACAAACACCAGACAATGTGCCAATACCTCTAGCTCAATAGCCAGCTCAGTTAGCCATACAAGGCCCTACTCCATCGACGGGAACACAAGCTACCTCCACTCAAGTTCAGCAAAAGGGACACGTTATGCGCACCCGACGAAAAACTAAAGGCACGGACGGGTGAACAATTCTATGCTCTCAATGCAACCAGTGACCCTACGTGTTATTCACAAGCTGTGGGACATCCGCATCGGGATGCTATGGATGCAGAGTTTAACGCTTTATTGCACAATAACACTTGGAAATTAACACCAGCAAATCCTAATATGAACATTATAGGGTGCAAGTGGGTGTTTTGGACTAAACATAAAGCCGATGGTACTATAGAGCGGCATAAGGCACGGCTTGTCGCCAAAGGATTCAATCCGGTGGCTGGCGAAGATTTCTTTGACACGTTCAGCCCGGTAGTTAAGCCAACTACAGTTCGATTGCTCTTTTCTCTTGCGCTTTCAAACAATTGGACACTGCGGCAACTTGATGTACACGCCTTCCTGAATGGTCACCTATCTTAAACAGTCTATATGAAACAACCACCCGGCTATGAAGATCCTACACACCCGGGACATGTCTGTCAACTACAACGTTCTCTTTACGGACTCAAACAAGCTCCCCGTGCCTGGTTCCACCGGTTACAGGACTATTTGACAGGGTCTGGGTTCAAGGCCTCTAAAACTGATGTCTCCTTATTTTACTACACCTCTGCCACCCCCAGAATCTATCTTCTGATTTATGTTGATGACATCATCATGATGGGTGATGATGCAGGTCTGATTGACACGCTTCTCCAGCGTCTCTCTAGTACATTTAAAATAAGGGACCTGGGTAAACCAAGCTTCTTCTTGGGCATTGAGATGCTCTCCGATAGGTGTGGCACATTACTTTCATAGCGCCGATACATGAAGGATATTCTGGCCCGTGCAGGCATGTATGATTGCAAAGCTCTTACAACACCAGCAGCAGTAACACAGCCGGCTACTCCATCTCTTGAACCGTTTGATAACCCGACTCAATATCGTCGTATAGTGGGCGCACTACAGTATCTGACTATCACGCGCCCGGATCTCTCCTTCTCGGTTAACAGGTTGTGTCATTTTATGCATTCTCCTACAGCTAATCACTGGGGCCTACTTAAGCGGGTACTGCGGTATGTATAAGGCACTCAGGACTATGGGCTGCGGCTGACTCCCTCATTATCTACAGACTTACATGCTTACTCTTATTCTGACTAGGTCGGTTGTCCTATTGACAGGAAGTCCACAATTGGGTATGTTGTGTTTTATGGTGACAATCTTATATCCTGGGTCTCCCAAAAACAGCGCACCGTTGCTCGCTCCTCCACTGAAGCAGAGTATAAAGGGTTAGCTGATGTCGCGGCCGAATTAACCTGGGTTGTCTCTTTATTGCGTGAGCTTGGTCTACATTCCGGGAAACCCTCGCAGTTATGGTGTGATAATCTCGGTGCAACATACCTGGCAGCCAATCTAGTTTTCCATGCCAGGACCAAGCATGTTGAGATTGATTTTCAGTTTGTTCGAGATAAGGTAGCGTCCGGTGACTTCGTGGTTAACTTTGTCTCCACACGGGATCAGCTAGCGGATATCTTCACCAAGCCACTACCGGCTCCACGCTTCCAGGCTTTTCGTGACAAGCTCAATGTTGTCCCTCTTCAACCTTGTGCTTGAGGGGGTGTGTTAGTTATACTATTATGTTACAGTTATTATTTTATTATAATGTATGTTTTCCTATCTAATGGCTCTAGTTTAGTCAATAACTGTATCCTATAGGTTAGGCTAGTTCACTACTCCCTCTCCTATAGGACACTAATCTTTGTTGTAATAGTTAGTTGTGGAATATGAACGTTCATCCTCTCGAGCCGCATCCACAAAAGCGTGTCCCCCCTGGGTTGATGCCTTAGAGCTCGTCCATGAGCTAGAACTTGTGTCACACAACCCTTCAGTCCTTAGATTGTGAGGTGGAAGAATATTTGACCCACGCTAGTGGAATCGATTCTGGGCGCGAAAATGTTAAGTGCATTGGAGGAAGCTATGTTAAGTGCATTGGAGGAAGCTATTTAAAGGCTGCGATTAGATATTTTTAGAGGAGGTTAGCATCATTTTTAGAGGAGTAGACATTAGTTGGGAGATCATCTTAGATTCTAGAGAGAGGATTTTTGTAGAAGAACACTTTACTCTAGTTCAATCTTGTAAGGAGAAGATCTACTTTGAAGACAATTGTTTTGGATTTCAATTACAAGTTCTTAGGTAATTCCTAGTTTCTACTTTGATTTGCTTTTCATTCTGATTTCAATTGTTATTTTCAATTTGTGCAATTAGGTCAATTTTGATTTCAATTTCAAAGCATGAGTAGGTAATTTCTTTTATAGGAATTGAATTGTGAAGTGAGACATGATGCTAGTGTAGTTCTTCAATTCTAATTTAGAGATTGGATTGCATGATTAGATGAATTATTCTTGTCTATTGTTGGTGAATTGTATGGCTTCTTTGAGGGTATCCATCTCATTGAATGATCTTCGACATCAAGGCTAGGTAAGATATTGCTAGTATTGATATAGCTCCAATCAACATTGATTTCCTATTTCTAGACTTAAAAAGTCTGAGTAGGAGGTGTGGTGTAGGCTAGGTGTTTGTGAAAATGCCCCTAAGCTCTTTGGTTACCTAAAACATACTCCAAATCTAGGGAGAGCCTAGTAGACTAATTGGTGAAAGGTATTTGCAAAACCTCCCAAGAATAACCACTCTTGCAATGCAATTCTCCTAGACCTTAGACACACTATGATGCATCATGTCTACTAGCAATTCATTTCCAAGTTTTCGTTAATTGATTCCAAACCTCATTCCTTACATTTGTTGATACAACAACATTCATTTTTTACTCTTTGATTGTTGCGTGACAATGGCGAATGAGGAAAATGCTATATATTCCCTGGACTAAAGACTTGCCAATACTTCCAATTTGTCATCTCTAGAGACCAACAAAAACCGAGGGTAACCACAAACAATCATCTTTTGACACCAATAACCAAGGAGCTAGGGCAGAATCGATTGTTTCTTCTAGAAGCGACCACCTTCCAATGTTGTTGCACGTTAATCATGAACAAGCCAGCCAATACCCTCAGCAGTTTAAATTTGAAAATCTTTGGCTAAAAGAAGCGAGTTGCCGGGAGGTTGTTATAGCAAGCTGGAACTCTTTGAATGGTCTGGAATTAGCTGACCGCATTGAGCAGTGCATTGCCGCTGTATGGAATGGGGCAAAATCTTTACAAAAAATTTTAGAAGGAGAATCCAATACTCAGAAATACGTATGGAGCTATTGAAGAGGAGATCAGACATGCATGGGTGCTATTTGTTTCGAGAAACACAATTTCAACACTAGAGAGCCATTGAGCACCAAAACTATTATTGGAAACAAAGGGCTAAAGAATTTTGGCTGAAAGACGGGGATCAAAATACAACATTTTTTCATAACTTAGTTCGAAAGAGACGTATCACTAATCAAATTTCCAGACTCAAGAATGAGAAGGGCGAGTGGGAGGAGAAAGGGACTACTCTAAACAATTTAATTATTAGGTATTTTCAACAACTTTTCTCTAGACAGGAAGGGGACCTCATTTAATGGTAGATTGTCTGCAAAATAAAATAAATCACTCCCAGAATGTTAGGCTACTAAGAAAGTTCTCTAATGAGGAATTGAGAGTAGCTCTTTTTTATATGAAGCATGATAAATCCCCAAGTCCTGACAAATTTCCTCCCGATTTTTTTCAATATTATTGGGATATAGTTGGGGAGGATGTGTTTTATTTCTATGAGAGGGTTAGAATAACAAAAAGCTTACCTGCTGGCAGCAATTCTACCAATATTGTTTTGATTCCCAAAATTTTCAAACCAATCTCTATAGGAGACTTGAGCCCTATAGCACTGTGCAATGTTCTTTACAAAAATATTTGCCAAATCCCTGGCTAATAGAATCAAACCCTTCCTAAATGATATCATCTCTAAAGCCCAATGTGTTTTTGTCTCGTGTAGATTGATAACTGATAATCTCCCATTAGCTTATGAAACTCAGCATTATTTGAATAAAAAAACCAAGGGAAGGTGGGACATATAGAGATGAAATTGGATATGAGTAAAGCGTATGATAGGGTGAATTGGAAGTTAGTGGAAGAGGTGTTGTTGAAATTAGGTTTTGATGTGAGCTTTGTGGCTATGATTTCTGCTTGTATCCGTTCTATTGAGTTCTATATTCTTCGGGAGGGGAATATTCTGGGACCAACTGTGCCTCATAGGGGATTGAGACAAAGGGATCCATTGTCCCCTTATCTATTCATCTTAATCATGGAGGGTCTGATTGCGTTGATCAACAAAGAAGTAAGGGTGGGAGGCTTCCATGGGGTCTCGGTGGCTAGAGGGGCTCCAAAATTAACACATCTATTTTTTTTTTTTTGTAGAGCCAATTCTTTGGAAGTCAGATTTATGAAAGAGATCATTGCTGAGTTTTCTGCTGCTACGTGGAAATCTATAAATTTTAGTAAATTTGCTATCTTTTATAATAAAAACGTGGATAATATCACTAGAGAGGTGATCTCGGATATTATGGCAATCCCTCAATGATCAACAACTGGAAAGTATTTGGGACTTCCCTCTCTCATTGGTAGAAAGACGAATAAAATCCTTGGCTTCATCAAGAACATAGTGGTGGGCAGAATTAGCAGTTAGAACAATAAGTTCCTATCAAAGGCAGGCAGAGAAGTTCTCATAAAGATTGTGTTGCAAGCAATACCATACTATGCTATGAGCATCTTCTTACTTTCCCAAGAACTTTGTAACAGAGGGATCAGATGGAAGAAATGAACTGATTTGTGTAAACTAAAAACGGCAGGGGTATGGGTTTTCATAAAATAAAGGAGTTCAACCTTGCTCTCTTAGGAAAGCAAGCTTGGAGATTTATCACATTCCCCGACTCCTTAGTGTCTAAAGTTTACAAAGCAAGGTATTTCAAGAGTTTATCCTTCCTGGAAGCTAAATTGGGGAGTAACCCTTCGTTTGTTTGGCGGAGCATCATGGAAGCTCAGGCTATTCTTTCTGCTTACTGTAGATGGAGGGTGGGAAATAGTTTGTCTATTGATGTTTGGAAAAATCCTTGGGTTCTAAGGAAGGCCTCCCCTTATGTACAAACTCCGGCACCTTGAACAATTATAGAGTATTAAGGTGGTGTCTCTCTTGAATATATAGAAAGATAACTGGGACTTAGAAATTCTTGAAGATCTATTTGAGGAATCTGACAGGGAACACATTCGAAATATTCTCATCTCATACAATGCTCAAGAGGATAAAATAATATGGACAGGTGAAGATAATGGCTCCTATTCGGTTAAGAGCTGTTACAGGTTACTCAGAGGAGAGATTACGCCCAGCTGCAATTTTCATTGGAAGTTGTTCATTCCTCCAAAAGTGAAGAATTTCATATGGCAGGCATGTTCCTGTTTGCTGCCTACTGCAGACAAACTCCAAAGTAAAAGAGTGATTGCGATCCGATGTGCAAGTTATGTATGAACAATCAGGAATCTATTGATCATCTCTTCATTAAGTGTGGTTTTGCTAAAAACCGTTTTAAAAATATGACAAACATCCTCTTGGGAGTTGGCATGTGTTTTGCTGATTGGATCACATGGCATCTAAAGGCTCTTAATGTTTCATCTATCTATCTGCTTCTAACTATATGTTAGAAGATATATGAGGCAAGAAACTAGAAGTTGTGGAGAAACCAAAGCACTTATTGCAACTGAGGATGCTACAGCCTTCCTTCAAGCTTGGAAATGTCTGCACCCAGATCAGCATAAGCCTGTGAACCCTCCAAATTCTGCTATTCTGCTAGATGGGAAAAACCTAAGCATGGTTGGCTAAAGGTAAATACTGATGCAGCTATGAGTAGCCAAGGTATATCAACTGGGCTCGACTTTGTTGTCAGAAACTTGAAGGGAGATCGAGTTCATTGCTGCGGTCGCTAAGAATTGGGTCAGCCACTACAACTCCAAATTAGCTGAGGCTATCCCTGTTCGTGAAACACTCAAATGGTTATAGGAAAAGGATTTTGATGCAATACATGACTAAATAACTCTTTTCCATAAAATTAGCTTTTCTTTTATTAAACGGTCATCCATTGCTGACTGTAGGGTCTAGCTTGACTCGCCACCTTCTTTTCTTTTTGTTGTACTATGTTATGATATTAATTAATGGAAGTGTTTATTGGTTTCAAAAAACACTAACCGAAAGACCACGACTGGTTAAATTTGAAAGTTGAAGAACTATGAGTGATTAAATTAAAAGTTTAATACTAAAAGTAGCAATTATACTCCGAGGACCCAACTGGTATTAACTCATAGGGATTATAACGTGGTGGGAAGAAGCATAGTGTAAAAAACAATAACATAGACGAAAATTAAATAGCGGCAAGGGCAATATTGCCTTGAAAGTAAGGGTCCGTTTGGAAAACAAGAAAATGACTTCTAGAAAATGTTTTCTGAAAAATGAGTCATTTTCCGGAAAATAGTTTTTTTTTTTTCTTGAAAGATTCCGGAAAATAGTTTCATTTCTAGTGTTTGAATGTATTCTAGAAAACTATCTTTGTGTGTTTGGTTCATTTTCTGAAAAATGGGTAGTATTGTATAATTAAACATTGTAATTATTTTATTTAAAATATAAAAAAGTATAATAATATTATTTATTAAAAAATAGAATTAAAAACTCAAAAAAAAAAAAACGTAAAACAACAGGTTTTCGACGGAAACTTCTGCCAATTTCCGACGATTTTTGTCGGTTTCCCACCTCTTAGTCCATTTTCGGTCATGGGTGATATAGGATATGGATTGGCTTTGGTCGAGAACATGCGGAACGATCATTCTGGTGATTCCGAAAAATGAACTTATTTTCCTTGGTCAATGAAAAAATATTTTCCGTTGGCCACATTTTCGAGACGTTGCCAAACACCGAAAACTCAGAAAACATTTTCCAAAAGTCATTTTACAGGTTACCAAACAAACCCTAAAAGTAAAATATAAGGCATAGCACATGTAATGCAAAGCATAATCTGATAATCATCTTTGACGGAAAAAGAGCAAAAAAAACTAGCATATAACTTCCTCTTAACTCTCTCTCTCTCTCTCTCTCTCTCTCTCTCTCTCTCTATATATATAGGAATTAAATTGCAAAAATACCATAGTACTGTCTTAGAATGTATACACCATTGACAAGACAAGTGAAAACTCACCCAGATCACACCTTCCAGCAGCAGCGGCAAGCTTTTCAATAAATCAAAGGACTTGTGAAATTCAATTTGAAACATTTCAAACATGTTCATCAGGGAACTTTTCACAAATATAACAAATACTGCTCTTGGCTACAACCAAACCATGAATAAGCACTTGATAACATCAAGAAGTTAGCTTTTGCAGCTTAGCTTTGGCCATCTCCAATTGCTCTGTACAACACAAACAACATATATAAATGAGATACGAAAATTAACTGACAGAGTGAAAAGTTTAATCAAGTTCAGAGTGATCAAAACACACATACACAAAAGGAGTAATGGCTCAAGTTGGGTAAAGTTCTTACTTTGCTCATAAGAAGTTGCCTTCTGAGCAGTTGTACGGAAAAATAGGTTCCCATTTCTCTGGAAGACAGTCTGGCATTCAGAAATAAATACAAATCCATAAGCAAATCCAAAGTAATGTATAAAGTCCATGATTAATGGAACAGATGCATGTATGCATGTATGTTGGACCTCCTTGTGTGGCTATCTAACACACATTGGATGCATTACACCTTGCGGAAGGTCATGTTTAATTCCCATGCCTTTCCCAAGGTTAGAAGCAAGACAAATTTCTCTCCTCATTTTCTGGTCATATACTAACCCTAGGATTTGAAGAAGACTATAAACAGTAGCGAACAAAAAATTCACATTGAAAGCATAGAACGTAGGCACATGACACCAAATCCATACAAGCAAGCAGTGCCTTGCTGTTTCATACTAAATACATAATCTGACTTCTTGCCTAAGTCCTAATTTGTATCACCTCCCTTTTCTGTTGATTTTTTTGAAATTAAAGAATCAATATTTAAGTATCTCAAAAGGATTAGGTACAATTGACAGAATCTAAACAAATGAAAGGCATCATGTAGGTTGTGAATTATAATCACTGCCAATCTAGTGATAATCATAATTATGTCAGCAACACTCTGATATCAAACTTGAATGCTACTATAACTACATCCAAATTTATGATAATTCTAAATGCATAGTCAGAGGAAAACTTGTATAATGATAAAATCCAAAAGCACCAATGCAGAGAGCATCCAGGAAAAACTATCAACCCGTCCATAATTTAAGCTCCTCCTATTCTTTCTAGGGCATTCTTAAGTTACAATCCAACCACATTAATCCTGAAGCTTCAAATCCTCAAGCTTACCATACTCAATCCTTCAGTTAAAGCAATTATAAATTTACAATCACGATTAACTCCAAAATGCTCTGTTATATTTGGCAGTGGAAAATAAGAAAAATCATCATTACTACTCAAGATTCACATGAACTGGATAAACTGACCGAAGAACTCATCAAACACCATGCTTGTTTCCATAACTAAGCTAAGGCAGAAAGTAAGAATAAATCAACAGAAGAAATTACGTACTCCAGAAGCAGGGATACTATTGAGCTCCGCTAATGCAATCTCGTGACTCCTCACCTGTTCCAACAGAAACAGATCAATTATTATTTAGATAATCACCATAATCTGTCTCGCTCTCTCGCCTAACCCTTAACCTAGGGAATCATAATAATATTCACAAATGAATAAATAAAGACCGACCAGTTTGAGAAGATCGTGGTGAGAGTCCAACGCCGGAGAGCTGGAGCTTGCAGTTGCCGGTGGAGGCGCGGGCATCGTCTCTCAATCAAAGAAACTGACGGAAGGATAACAAGAGAAGAGATGCACGGAGTATAATAGGTTAAAGTAAAAAAAGAGGAATTTTAGATTTGAATGGGGTCAATATAAATGTAGAATTTGTATTTAATTCCCTTGATTTTTACAATTTATACATCAAATCAGGTAAAAGTACTTTTAGATTATTTTTTCAGTTAAGTCTGTCCACATACGTGACAATGACATTGCCATTTCAGATTTTGTAAATTTTGGATTAAAATCCTTAACCTCTTGGATAATAGAATTACAGTGTGTTCGGTTCACGAAAAAGGTCGGGAATGGAATATCATTCACGGGAATAGACATATTCCATCGTTTGGTTTGTTCTTTATTTCTGGGAATAGAATTCCTAGAAATGAGTTATTCCCTTTGCAAGGGGAATAGTCATTCCTAGGGAATCCTTAGTATTAGCTATTCTCAAGTATTTGGGAATAACTTTTATATTATAATACCAAAAATATCATCTTAGTTTATATCCATAGGGAAATATGGTAGATTAAGGCTCTTAGAATTTCATTCATTCATAACTTGTATATTTTCATATATAATTTATATTTTTTTCATATATAATAATAATAATAATAATAATAATAATAATAATACATTTTTCGTACAAGGGTATTTATGTCTTTTAAACACATTCTATTTATATTCCTTAAACCAATCAAACACTGAAATTGCTTTCATGAAGTCTATTCATTCAGCGAATCAAACAATAGAATACAATTGTTATTCTATTCCTAACATATTCCATTCATTATAGAATATTACTCCCTCCGTCCCATTTTATGTGTCTGGTTCGGTTAACGAGGCTGGACTGAAGTTATTTTTAACTCAATTTTTCATAATATTAATTTTAATATTAATATACAAAATTTATATATTTATAAACTACACTGAAAGTACTATTAAATACAAAAAATCAAATTTAAAAATAAGTAAAAAATAATAAAGAAAATAAACAAAGAAGAAAGAGTTAGTTTGACCAATGAATAGTAAGTAGGACAATAAAATGAGACAGAGAGAGTATTTCTATTCCCTTAAAATTCATTCTGTGAACCAAATTTGCTATTAGTTCTTTGCCACCAAACTACTCATTAATCTTGGTATATAAGTGTAAGAAATAACTAATATTTTTATTTTACTGAAATACTAAAATATAAAATAGGAAAAGAGATTTAGTGACGCTTATTAATATAACTAGTTATCACACGCGCGTTGCGCGATTAAACCAATGCCCAATGCGTATTTTTAAATTAATGTTCCTTAATTGGTTAAAGTAGTCATATAATAATGAGAGAGAAAAAACTGCTAAATTAATAAAAATCAAAGAAATAATCTCGATGCTTATATATTTTAATAAAACATAACGAAATTGTATGTAACCCCTCGGTTTTTACGACAAAGTTAAGATTCAAGAATAGCGATATAAATTTTTTTTTTAAGCTATGGCATTTAAGAGAAGACGGTTCGATGCTCGGAATAATAATTTTTGGATTAGTTATCAACAAGCTGCGAACTACGTACCGGTCACGAACCGAGAAAACTTTAAGGATATAAATTCAGTTCGAATTTTCTAGAATTGGGATTATTAAGTATCATACNGACCAACAGCGTTGGTGGCTCTGATGCTTGCGGCATGCACACTAAGGCTTTCCAAGATGTAAGCCGAATTTCCTCTTTTCTTTCACTGCTACCTGTGCTTGGATGCTACATAGCCCTTTATTCTTTCGTACACTTACAAAGTTTCCATAATGATTCTTTATTGCTAAAAAAGATTTATCACATTTGTTTCGCAACAATTTCTTTTGCAGTGCTTGAATAGCTCCGGAAATGACATTAGCAAGTGCCAATTCTACATGGATATGCTTTCCGAGTGCAGAAGGAACTCAATGCTGAATGCCTAAGCCTGAAGCTTTTTCACTGCTGTTCTGATAATCAAACTGCTATGAAATTTCCCTCCATGATTATGGGGCATTTGATGCTACTATTATACCATCTTCATAAAAATTTCTCTGAATAAGTTTATACAATTTCGGACGTGTACTTTCTTTGCCTGTAATGGACCATTATCCATGGTGTCTTTGGTTTCATTTTCAGTAAAAGACATACTGGATATGCTAGATGTTAAACTTGATTGATTACTTCCTGTTCTATTTTATATTGCTTTCTCTCTTCTGTTTTTATTTATTTATTTATTTATTATTATTATAAATAATTTTAGAATGTGGCATTTTTTAAATGTTAATTTTAAATATGATTAATATTTTATTCGTTAAAAATGTGGCAAATTATACCATGATTAAGGGTCTACTTTGTATTGTATATCTTTTTTTTTTTCTTTTTTTTTCTTTTTTTTAAAGAGTAGACCTGTTTTAAAAATAACATTTATATTTTGTATCTGATACATTCTGTTGATAGTTTTTGTATTTGTAGTTATATTATGTGTAACAATTATGGAGTATAAGTTATTTGTTTACATGTACAGAAATTGTTAATTGTAATTACAGAATGCTTTAATTGATTTGTATATTTGTTCAACACAATTGTAAAATTGAGTATTCCTTATTTTTTGTAGAACATCTAAAAATAGTATGTATATTTGTTTTCAAAAAAAAAAAGCTACGGACACTACCTTAATGAGATAACTTGCCTCAAATATGCTAAGTCGGCACCTAATGAACTAACTATACGGACAAATGGTACGGATAGATTCTGTAGTTTACTTAGAGCATCACCACCAATGCATATTTAGTGGATATTGGAACAGTAAATGTTGAGTTGGAAGAGAGAGAAGGGAGGAGAGAGAGGCTTTGGGTTCATCTGCAAAGTTGGAGATATTGGAACAGTAACACTGCGCACGGAGTCAAACCAAAAGTCACGCCACGCGTGAGTGGCTGTCACAGCCAGCGCCTGCGGCGCG
>NXFB01000453.1:36739-51461 GCA_002525835.2 Ipomoea batatas | reverse complement strand
TCAAAATGTATATAAAACTAGTTTTTCCTACTGAAAACAAATCAAATCAGTAATTTTAAAATAAAATATCATTTTCTTCCATCAATAGAAATGCTTTTCTATGTCTCCAACATCAGAATTTGCAGTCTTTACTAAAACTGCCAAATAAAATTCTGAGCAATCTCTAGACTCGCTATCACAAAAATGAGAATTTAATAATCTATTACTGTTCTTGTTTGCCTTCCCAGCATGGTTCCCTAAATGAAACATGCTCATTCAACATTCTAGAACACAACATAGAGTCTTGGAATATGGACAATTATTTATGCGGAATAAGTCCATGTTTGTTGGGGTAATTTAATGATTGTAAAGTCACAACACTAGTCTTGCTCGCTCATAGAGACACTAACTACAGATTTAGTCTTGTACAAATAAAAGTTTTCTTTGCTTGGAGTACAAAAGGCCTGAATGTAACAACAAAAAACAGAACACTAGTTGTACACATTTCACGTTCCATCACATAAACAGTCAAACCATATTTTGTGCATGCATGCAGAGCTCCATTCCGGCCATAGCTCGATAAAATTGCCCTGCTCGAGCTCGACAATATCGAGCTCAATCTCGAGCTCGACTTTGAAAAATAGGAAATAGGAAAACAGACCGACAACTACAGCATTTCCTTCTCATTCGTTTTATGCACACCATTTTTAAATAGGAAACAAATTAAAAAAAAAAAAAAAAAACAGAATGGCCATCAGACAAACAGTAGCCATTAACCAAATTACCAAAATAAAAAATATAATAATAAGTAAATATGCAGTTCAATTTCAGCAATTCAATTAAGGAAAATTTAGGTTAAAAGTACCTGAAGTCCTGAACGTCGAAGGGCTGCGTCGCCGGTGGAGTAGTGGAGTCGCGGCTTGCTGCGTCGCCGGCGGAGTCGCGGCGTGCTGCGTCGACGGCGGAGGCTTGCTGCGTCGCCGGCGGTGGCTGCGAGAAGGAGCGGGAGGCGTAGTCTGAGAGAGTCGGGAGGAAGCGAGGGCTGTTTGCGATGGAATTAACTGATTTAGGATGTTTTCAAAAAACT
Organism: Ipomoea batatas; assembly: GCA_002525835.2. Lineage (NCBI taxonomy): Eukaryota > Viridiplantae > Streptophyta > Magnoliopsida > Solanales > Convolvulaceae > Ipomoea > Ipomoea batatas. The sequence goes on along the minus strand of NXFB01000453.1, from coordinate 50,395 downwards.
GATTTAGGATTTTAGGGTTTAGTATTTAGTCAACTTTTTTATTTTTATCTTTCAAAGTTTCAATAAAATATATATATATATATATATTATTAATGGCTCGACAAGCTACGAGCTTATACTAAATGAGCTCGAGCTCGAGTCGAGCTTTGACCGAGCGGCTCGCGAGCGGCTTGAGCCGCTCGGCTCATTTGCAGCTCTAGGCCATACAAAGACACCAAGGTAACTTCTTTGAAACTATATCCCTAGAGAGAACTCTAATTCTAGCCGATACAAGGTACCGAGGAAACAACGTCTCTAGAAATATATCCTCAGAGGTCTAGGCCTCTAGGGTGATATGAAATATGTTGTATGATGTGTCTGCTGCCAAGCCCCAAGTGTTTCTAGAAGCAGTATATGATAGGTTGATGCTTGGAAGGATCAATACAATTTCTCAAGTCATGATTGAGTAGCCTTGTTTTGGCAAATGCTATAGATCAACTTTATATTATTCTCTTCACAAAGTAGGTAGAGATCAATACAGGAGTAAATTGCCATTTTGGTCCAATGACTATTATAGTAGTGTTGATTGCTATCCGCGACTTTCAAAAATGGTAATTACATACCATGACTATGCATTTTTTCTCAATTTTGGTCGAGCCGGCCAAAATTGGCCGGAAAAAATTAAACCAACGTTTATCCTTAATTGAGAGGGGTAAAAAAGTCTTTTCCTATTTTTATTTTTTGGTCTTTGACTGCTGTTCCTAGTTGACCGAAGTCAATTTCCCCCATCATCTCAACCGGGCAATTCTCAGGCGGTTGGTTCACGAGGCGAAACAGCTTCGCGCGCAAGAAGAACAAAATACTGAGACCCCCGGTAATGGTTTACCGTCATCTGTGGTAAATGGATCTACCCCTGGTAATAGTGATCGAGCAGGTGGTGGTGGCGGTTTGTGGCTCTAATAATATACTTGAAATTGAATTTGGATCGTGCCCCATAGATTTTTCAAGAACATATTAACAGGACGGGACTTTTCTACTAAATTTCATGATGCCTATCTTATATTTGTGTTACCTGGGACTGTAGGGTTGTGGATTGTATTATTCTGGATACATCTCTTCAATGCATTGACTGTTATATCACATGCAAAATCCGCAGCCTGCGGCGGCGGCATTGCACCGGAGGTACGTTTCCTCGTTAGCGCCGTCGCGCAATGTACGAAAACCAGCGGAGGTACGTCGCCGGAGGTGGGTTTCCGGTGAGCCAGCATCAGCAGCAGAGGCCGTCAATTTCCGTGGAAGCGTTGAAGCCGAGCGACACTTTCCCGCGGCGGTACAACTCGGCCACGCCGGAGGAGCAGTCGAAGATGGCGGACTTTTGCGGCTTCCAAAGCCTGAGACGGCGGAGTTGGGTCGTGAACAGACGGCGGCGGCGGAAAATGAAACGAAGAAGAAGAAAGAAGGGGATCAAATTACTAAACTACCCTTAATATTTTGTTCTTTAAAATTTTCTGGTCACTTTTTGCCGGTAATTTGACTGGATGGACCAAAATTGATAAAAATTGCATAGTTAAGGTACGAAATTAACAGTTTTAAAAGTCGTGGAATGCAATTAACAAGATACCAATAGTCATTGGACCAAAATGGCAATTTTCTCTCAATACAGTAACATTGTTGTTTTGGGATGTAATAAGAAACATTATTAAACACATGAATACTAATCAATTTATTAATTAATTTCCTTATTCGCTGAACTTAGGATGTCAGACAATGAGATGCCTCTTTAAGAGTAGCAAACAACGTAACCGTATTATCTTTAGTTTACTAGTAAAACACCAATAACAATAATGGAGAGGGTTCATACTTCTTACTTCAATCAAGACTAGGTACATATTCAAACTCATAAAGATGGGTAAGATACTATTAAACTAAATGTGAACCACTCTTACCTAGAGCATATGTATTTTTTTATTATGGTAAATGTGATAGGGGACGGAAACGGAAGAGATAAGATTCGAACCCAAGCATTCTTATTACTTGAAGAAAATAATACATAAAGACAACACCTTGAGCCCTACCCATGCCCATTGTATGATTGAACCATTAAAGAGAGGCAAATGGCTTCAGCATGGGGTATATTAGCCAGCACTCACAAATAATAACACTATAACGTTGTCAAACATCCTGTTCATCACATTTGAGTTAAATGTGCATCATATAAGAACTACATATTCATCAAGCAGGGCACACGCAGCTACTTGAACATGAGCCCACAGTGTACAAATTGAATACACACAATATGCATCCACGGTTTCAGATATCTGACATATGACTTTAAAAACTAAAAACTCAAAAAAAAATGAAAAGAATATATCAATCCCTTGTTATGTCATGTCTTGGAGAATTGCACGTTTTCATGAAGAACATGATGGTTGTGGGTGGGTGTATGAGAATAGAATGGTTAAATCAACTAGAGTTGCAAAGAGGTGGATGAAAGAGTTAAGATCACTGATAGATCACTGATTTACTTTATGATGGAAAACCTAGATTTCTTAGGATGTATTTCTGTTAGGAGGCTTGCAAGGAAGGTTACAAGTTTTGTAGGAAATTAATTGGGGTAGATGGTTGCCATCTAAAAAGCATATTTGGAGGTCAATTGTTAACTGCTGTGGGGATTATTGGGAATGACAGTATACTCTCACTGGCTTATGCCATTGTTGAAGGGGAAACCAAGGATTCATGGAGCTGACTTTTGCACTTCATTAGGAGAGACCTACAAATCACAAGGGAAGCAGAACATCAATTGACATTTATCTTAGGTATAAACAATGTCTAACTAGTTCTTTGGACTGTCAGTATTATAAATCTCTAACTTGTTTTTTGTATTTTTTTTTTGCTACAGACAAACAGAAAGGCCTTCTTCCTGCCTTTGAAGATGTTCTTCCATATGCCTCACACAGATTTTGTGTTAGGCATCTTCATGGGAACATGAAGTTTGCAGGATTTGTAGGCAAAGCTTCGAAGGATGCATTGTGGGCAGCAGCAAAAACAACTACGGTAAATACTTTCACTGATGTAATGGCTGAAATCAAAAAGTTAAATGTGGAGGCATTTGAATGGCTAGGAGATAAACACCCTTCAGAATGTGTCCAACGACCAATAACCGCGGCTACAATATGGCAAAAAAATTTAAGGAGGACTATAACTGTCAAACGACTAATAAGTCTAGAACTAAAAAAAGGAATTAACTCATTATACAAGTCCAAAATAGATATTTTGATATAATTAATAGTTCTGAAAGTTAAAACTAATAAATTGTTAAAAGTGGGCTGCTTGTCGGGTCAGAATTCAGAAAGTAGCCCTTAGAGATAAACATAAATGGGCTTCAAAGAAAGATTAATTTAATTTGGTAGCCTGCAAGGTAAATTAGGCCCATGAAGAAAAAAATTAATTTCTTGATTTGTGTGTGTCATTCAGCCCATTCTTGTGAATTTGGTAAATTATTGTGTGGACCATGATCCACAAAATGTTATGTGGACCATAACGAAAAACAAAATTTTAATATGTTAAATGTACATTATTTGTATATTCAGTACACAAATAATGTACATCCCTTAAATTCAATGTACATTTTTAATATATTAAAAGTCCATTATTTTTATATTGAATGTACTTTATTTGATAGTATGTTCCACAAAATAATGATTGTGTAAATTTAACATATACCCATATACGCTATATTCCTGATTGGTTTGTTAAACAAATATTTGAAGGGAAATGGAATTGAAATTCAATGGAAAATGAACTCTAGAAAAATGACTTCCATTGTTTGGTTTATAGAAAAGAAATTACTGGGAATATGAATTTCATTGTTTGGTTGGATTTGAAATTGTAAAAAATAATGAGTATAAAGACAATTATACCCCTACACAATAATAACAACAACAAAAATAACGGTAATTAAGAAAAGTTGGTGAGGGCATAATTGTTTCCATGGAAAACAAAATACAAAGGGGGTCATGAAAAATGTTTTCCTCATTCCACTTTTTATGAATCAAACAATGAAAAAACCAATTTTTCTTAAATTCGAAGAAAACATATTTTAGCGAACCAAACATTTAATCTTTTCAGTATCATTTTAGGGGGTGTATTCAATCACGACTTTCATGAACTTTTAAATACTTTTATCAACTTTAAAAGTTTGGTGGTATTCAATTTAGACTTTTATAAACTCTTTAAAAGTATACATGTATTCAATTTAAACTTTTCAAAACTCTTTAAAAGTATACAGGTATTCGATTAAGACTTTTATAGAGTTATTAAAAGTCTATTGGTATTCAAAAAGTTATTGACTTTCACAAACTCTGTCAGAATAGGATTCCTATAGACTTTCCCTTCATTAACATAAATAGATGAAATCCAACCCTCCAACCCCAAACTTTTTAATATTCTCTACAAACTTTTTTTCTTATATCTGAACTAGACAAATTTTCCATCAATTTTAAGGTACGTTTCAAATATTTCATAAATACTTTTTTTTTTCAAGCAAATTTTTTGTTGCCATCGCAACAAAATAATTGCTGCGATCGCAGCAAGAATCTGCTACGAACAGCAGTAGCTATGCGAGCAGCAGCAATTGCTGCTGTTCGCAGCAAATATTTGCTGTTGTGCAGCAAATTTTTTAATTTATAATTTTTAATTTTAAAATTTTATTTAATTAATATGTTTATAATTTTATATAATTGTATGTTTATTAATTATTAATTTATAAATATATATATATATATATATATATATATATATATATATATATATTTTGTATTAAGTTGAATTTTTTAAGAGATTTTTTATTTATTTTATAGTAATTATAAATGGGAGATACTCATCAAGAAAAGAGTAAAGGTAAAAATAAAGTTAATTAAAATTATGCATTATGGGCACCTGAGGAGAGTAACGAGTTGTTACAACTCATGGTTGATGCCATAAAAAATGGATGGCGTGATAGTAGTGGAGGTTTAAGCAAGTTAACTGTGGAGAAGATGATACTTCCTGCTCTGAATGAAAAGCTTGGGTGTCAAAGATCGTATGCACAATACCAAAGCAGATTGAAATGGTTCAAGAATCGTTTTTACAACTTTTCTGAGCTTATGCGTCATAGTTCTGGATTTGGTTGGGATCTAATAACATTTTGATAATTATATTACTCAGCATTAGTTCAAGAAATATTTTTATTGGTTATATTTATAAAAATTGATTATATTTTCTTTATGAATAATATACTCTATTTTTGTGACATCAATATTTTTTTTTAAATTTTTACAATGCACTAATTTATAGATAATATATTAATAGAAGTTATGGAATGTTTGTGAGGGTGTATTCAATTTAGAGTTTTAATGACTTTTGTAAACTTTTTAATATGAAAAAGTTTTTAAAAGTATATAAATGTTTGTTCTATGGATATTTATAAACTCTTACAAAGTTTATAAAAGTTTAAAAGATTCTAGGAAAGTTTACAAAAACTCTACAAAAATCAATTAAAATCCATCACTTTAAAAGTATTTAAAAGTTCATGAAATTGGTGATTGAATACACCCCCTTAATCTTAACAAATGTTTTAAGGGGACAAGAAAAAATATTTGATAAAGTTGGATCTCATATTGTGATTATTAAATGTGGTAATATACCGATGAGTTAATATGATTAGCTTGAAGCGTGATCTATATGCAGTCAATTGGAATAGTTTTAAGTAGAAAAAGTGTATGTATTATACGATGGTTATAATGGAAGATTTCAATTTAATTCTTGCAGATAAACAATGCAACTTGAGGAGGAAAATCATCAACTTCAATTTACATGCTAAATTTGGTGGATGAATAAATCACAATGATTTAGCGACTCATTAGCAACCATTAAATTGATAATGATACTAATAGGCAATAAACACAAACCTTTTTTTTTTCTTAAAAAAATAATTTATATACTTTTTAAAATTTTAATTAATATTAACATCATATTTATATTGCTTAGTAACAAGATGACACGTAAGTATAACTATATATCAACCAATCAAAATCAGTTTCAAAAATTTTATTTTGCTATAAAAATAAAAATAGGATAGATGCTTTTAAATGCACTATGACGAAGTTTGATTAAATTTTTACAAGTGAAATCATTTTAGACAAAAACAATTAAAACCCTTTTAAAACAAAACTAAAAGTAAAACAAATTTAAAACAAAAGTTTCACTATAATCAACAATCAAATTTAAAATAAACTCTAAAATAAAACTAGTCTTCAAAGTGAAGTTGACGTTAAGTTTAATTTGGTACCTAAACTTTTGATACACTTGTTTTCAAAAATTGTATTATGTGTATTTGTACAATAATTTTGTGAAATATTTTAATAGCAACTATTGTCAAGAGGAGTCATTAATGAAAGAGTTGTATTACGTAAAAAATTGTACAATAATTTTGTCATTTTGTGAAGAATTATAATAGCCGTTATTGTCAAGACTAAGTCCTCAATGATACTAGTAAGAGATAAACACAAACCTTTTTTTTTTTTAAATAAATTAATTAATCTACTTTTTAAATTTTTTTCTTACTAATATTAACATCATATTTATATTGTTTAGTAAGAAAATGACATATAATTAAGTATAACTATATATCACCCAATGTCAACTATTATATAGTGTGATAACACCTACCATTTTAAATGAATGGTCACATGATCGGGTGGGAGCGAACATTGATTATATTTCAAAAAAAAAAATATCAACCAATTAAAATGAATTTCAAAAATCTTATTTTGCTATGAACAAATAAAAATAGAATAGATGCCTTTAAATGCAGTATGATGCCAAAGACCTTGTGATCTAGTGGCATCCGGTGTTCCGATTAAAAATAAATATCCTCTTTAATAAAAAATTCCATTTAAAATAAACTCTAAAATAAAACTAAGCATCATAATCAAAGTCTAGTTTCAAGTAAAGTTACGTTCACGTTGAGTTTGGTTCCATACACTTGTTTTCAAGAATTGTATTATATAGAAATTTGTGCAATAATTTTGTGTACAATTTTAATAACAGCTATTGTAAAGAGGGATCGTCAATCTATCATAAAATTGTATTATGTGAAAATTTGTACAAATTTTGTGGACAATTTTAATAACCACTATTGTCAAGACTAAATCATCGATTCATGCATATATATTTCCATTCAAATATTCATTTCATTGTTCCTAAACAAAAGCATCAGATAACTATTAAACTTATTAAATCACTTTTTAATAGGTTCGTAGATAAACGAACAAGTATTGATAAGAATAAAATTTTCTATCTATTCAGTATTAAATTGCAGTAAAGATATTAGATGCCAATTTTGACAATAATCATAAAAATTGATGGTGTCATGAGACCCTGAGACCCATTTTGTTGGGAGAGTTTGGCTCAAGAGGAGTGACAGAGAAGATTAGAAGAAGGGTGACCCAAGAAGTTAAAGCGGTGTGAAAGGAAGTAAAATATTAACAAAGGTCAACCGAGAAGGTTCAAACCAGGGTCATGACCTCCCGCATAACAATACAAGCACCAACTACCCAAGTCACTCAAGATATCATGTAATAAAAGGTAGGATGTTCTATTTACCTGTATGGAGATAGTTGACATCCAGGTAGTATAAGGGGTTTGATGTCTCTCTTTAGACATTACCCCTTTGATCACAAGAATCCTTCTTAGTCTAGTGACTTGTGGTCTTAGCCTTTAACGCATACACCAGGGTTTGATTCCACTTTCATACTCGATCCCGACAAAATCATAAAAAATGTTTAAATGTTATTTTAGATAGTAAAGTAATAAATGTTGATACATTTGTGAGATTTTTTTTTAAACATCTCAAAATAATGACGGATTTTTTTAATGGATAGAACAACTAATGCAATTGATTTAATAAAAACACAGGTAAATAACAACTTAAGAGGTCGTTTGTTGTTTTCTCATCAATTAAATTTATAGGAAAATAATTGCAGTAGATATATTAGTCATTTTCAATGACACTATTTTAACAATTTTAAACTCACATGCACTATATATTTAGGGCAAAAACTTGTGTGAGACCGTCTCACCATGAGACGGGTCGGTCGGGTCGGATCAAGATGCAAATGTAACACTTATATGCACAAATGCCATACTTATATGCTCAAAAGTAATACTAATTAGGAATAAAATTTTTGTTACTTATTAGGGTAAATGTAATACTTTTAAGGAAAAATACAATACTTTTACATTTCGATTTAAAAGTATTACATTTTTCCTCAAAAGTATTATATTTGCCCTTATAAGTGAGAGGTACTTGTCAATATTACTTATTATGAAAAATGTATTACTTTTTCTCTTATAAGTAACAAAAATTATGTTTTCGATTAGTGTTATATACTTATATTTGAGCATATAAGTGTGAGATTTGCACATATAAGTATGACAGTTGCATGGTGCTTTGACCCGACCCGACCCGTCTCACGAATAAGGATCCGTGAGACGGTCTCATACAAGTGTGACCCTATATTTAGAACTACAATACATTACAACATTACCCATGAGTAAATAATAATTTTCCTTACTTCTTGTGTATAGTGTCACTAAATTACTCCCGAAACGTAAATTGTTAACCTCAATTCTCTTATAAAGAATCAATTAACTTCTCATCATATAAACAACCTAATGGTTTCAAAATAGAACAAAATATATTCATATTCTAATGGCTTGATTAAAAAGTAAAAGTAGTAGACCAAATAAATATAATGCAAGTGTGTTGTTTTTTTTGCTAACGAGAAAATGACTTGAGTCTTGAGAACGACAAGAACGAAGGCAAAAGAACCAGAAAAAGAAAAAGATAATGAAGAAGAAAAAAGAAAAAAGAGGGAGGTGAGTTTATGGGTTGTGAATTGTGATACAAAAGTATTGTAAATGCAACGACTTGACTTTGGAATAAAAAAATATTATCATTTGCATTGATTTATTGTGAATATGTCTATTCTTGAAAGTGAAGTACACGTTTTGAGACATTATATTATCCATCACCATTTTCGTTAACTGGGATGAAAAGCCAACATGTACAGCCTAAGTGATGAGGAAGGTTTATATATATATGTGTGTGTGTGTGTGTGTGTGGGTTTCATTCTCAGAATTTTTTTTGTCTAAATCAAAATTCGGTTCAGAATTTGTTTATTTGTGATTTATTTTAGTGATTGAGATTTCAGTTTTATTATGTAAATTAAGAACAATTATTGACAAATAATTTTTTTAAGTGTACATTTTAATTTTACCAAATATAGATTTATCATTATTTAGTGAGATCATTTTAATAATTTAAATTCACTTACACTATCAGCATGTTTAGTTCACTGAATAAGTTTTGAGAGAATATGAATCATATTTCATTGGTAATGAAATATGTGAGGAATGTATGTAATAGAAATTCAATTTCATGTTTAATTCATGGAAGGAATACACTTCAAGACTAATTGTTAATTTGTTATAATATATTATTTTTGAAGTTTACATAATAAAATAGATATAAGATGTGTTGCACAAGTTGTTTTTATATTCTGTCCAAAAATGTTATACCAATAGTATTTTAACATATTGGGTAACTCATTCTATACATTTAATTTGAAATTAATTAAAGAACATTATAAGATAATGTGAAATCAAGTGTTCATTGTTTATTGTTTTTGAAAAAAAAAAAAGATTTTGATGTTCTCAAAATCAGGCTCAAAAAATTATACCCAACACAATGTTTTATAGGAGAAAAATAGATAAATAACAATAAATCATGGCACTTAACATTTGAATTAAATCATATTTATTATTGTAAAAGAACCAAGGAAAAAAAAAAGAGAGAGAAAGAAAAAAAGAGGTGAAATTATGGTTGATAAACAATATTGTAAATGCAACTGACTTGACTTTGGAATAAAAAATATATTATCATTTGCATTGGTTTATTGTGAATATGTCCATCCCTGACGTTTTGTAGGGATTGAATAAGTCTATAAATTTAATTTATATCAAAAATAAATAAATGATACAAAGATTTGTATTTTTAGAATTTAATCTCAATGGAAACAAAAGAACAAAAAGTATGAAAAATCTAAATCGTGTGTACTGATGACTCTTATTTTATATCATATGTCACTCTATTCTTAACCCACTTTTATGCTCAAATCAAAGTGTTTATTGTGCTTTTGAACTAAAAGATGATGTTTTATGCTCAGTGACGCCAATTGCACTATGATGAGAGGAACTCATAAAATGATGAAAAAAGCATGTCTAAATAATGGAGCAAAAATGCATAGGAAAGAGCATACAGAAACAATATCGAGAATTGAAGAGACGTGCAAATTAAAAGGAGCACTAGCCGAGTTCGTGACATGGAAGCAAGGCTATGCGGTGGTACGCCCGTTTGAGGCCCGTGCATAACTCAACTTCACGCCTAGATTTTCGCACGGACGCTGCGCGCCCGTGCACCAGTGCGGCGAACCCTAGAAGCGTGATATAAAATCTCTTTTTTTTTTTTTTTTTTCGGGCTAAGAGGTAGCAGCAGTAGGGCAGATCTAGATAAGTTTTAGCTTAGATTCCACTCTAGTTTTGTGCTATTTTCACTCTACACTCTCAAGTATTGGATGGTGTTTCATTACCCAACTTGGATTATTCTACAATTGAGAAGTTTTCTTTCATTTACTTTAATTTGTTTGATTTATACTATGTTGCTGTTTAATATGAGCTTTATGGATGTGTTCATACTTAGTTCCACCATGTGCTTTAAATATGTGAATCTTGAATATAGGTGGAAAACCGGTCTATTCTCATTGTTGTGAAGAAGTGTATTGTTGGTTTTGTTGATCATATCCTTGATGCGCAGCAACAAGCTAAGGTTTGGTTTGCCTTAGCTTGGAGAGTGAATCACACCAACGAGAGTTGGGTGAGGAGCTCAAGTTATCCTGTTCACAATCCCGTTCGTCACCTTCGAGAGGAGGGAAAATACAGCTCGATAATGCTTTTATGCTTAGGAGTGCGGAATTGGTAACGTCACGAGAGTGGGACAATTCCTTTCTCCAATTCTAAGTCGGAAGGCTTACGATTCTTTGGTGCATTGAGGATGGACCGTGAATTGGGAGTTTCTCCCTTATTGTCGGATTTGCCTTAAGCACTAGGGAGGTAATTACCCCTAATCCAGCCTCATCATTTCTTTTATTGCTATTTCTTGTGTTAGGCTTTTGCTTTGGTGAATTAAATAACCTATGCCTCGTTCATATCTCGTTATGTTACTTGGATTGTTAAGAGTTCACTATTTTAGTGTCTAAAAGTTGATCTTAAATATGATTTACTATCTCTTGAGGGTGCTGAGAGTGTTGTAGCGATAATCTCCCCGTATAAAATTGATTATAGTAATATAGTTGAATACTTAAAGTATATTACTTTCGGTAAACTAGAACAACATGAGAACACTTCGATATTTAATCGGAAAGTGTTGACAGAAAATTTAGAAGAAAAGGATTTCAAGGGAGGGATAGAGAAACAATAAATGGCTCGTTTACTTTGGGAAATTATTCTTTGTTTTTGTTTTTAAATTTTTCCATTTTTGTTATCTATTTTCTGTTCAGAAAACTTGTTTACTAATATTTATTTTTTCAAATTTATTTTTTTAGATTAATATTATAAAAGTAACACATATTTAATTTCGCGTGACTTTAACAAAATGAAAAATATTTCTACTTTTCAAAATGGAAAACTATGCTAAAAAAATGTTTAGTTCTTTAGTTTTTTAGAAAACTAGATAAATTTTACGTACAAGTAGTAAACTGGCCCAAAAGGTTTTTTTTTTTTGTTCTCAAAGTCAACAGCAAAAAATTTATGCCCAATTTTTTTTTTTCTTGCCAAGGACCTTGTGGTCCAGTGGCATCAAACCCTTCCATTTATAGGGAGGTGATGGGGGGTTCGAGCCTCAGTGGAGTCAATACAGACTCTTGTGCTTCAATAGGTTGAGAAAGAGGTGGTGGGTTTGAGCCTCAGTGGAGGCAATACTGACTCTTGTGCTTTAATAGGTTGAGAAAGTAGTTATGAACATATACTGCATTGTAATAGAGTTAGTAGTATTAAAAAAAAAATAAATAAATATCAATTAAACCATGACATTAATATTTATAACCTCAAACGAATCAAAAAAAGAAAAGGTGAAGTTATGGTTTGTGATAACAACTTGTTTTTGGAATAAAAAATATATTATCATTTGCATTGATTTATTGTGGATATGTCCATCCTTGAAAGTAAAATATACCGCGGTTGAATAAGTTGATAAATCGAATTTATAAAAAATATATATAAATAATATGGGATTAGAATATTTTAGAATTTAATCCCAACGGAAACAAAAGAATAAAAAGGAGGAAAAATCAAGTTATATATGTGTACCACACGGTCTCTTTAAAATCGATTCGCTATCTCTCGAGGGTGTTATACGCATTGTAGCGTCAATCTCGCAGGACAACATGGATTATAGTAATATTGTTGAGCACTTAATCTATATTACTTTAATTTCAGCGAATTAGAACAACAAAAGAACACTTCAATTTTTTTTCAGAAGTGTTGGTAGAAAATTTTGAAAAATAAAATTTCAAGAGAAGAAGAAAAAAAAACAAACAAACAAAAAATTTTGATTTTCAAAATCAACTGCGAAAATTTTTACCCATCACTAAGTTTTATATGAGAGAGAATAAATGAGTAGCAATAAATCATAGCATTTAGCATCTGAACTAAATTATATTTGTAACCTCAAAAGAACCAGAAAAAAAAAAAAGAAAAAAAAAAGAAGGTGAAATTATGGTTTGTGATAGAAAGTACTGTAAATGCAACGACTTTGACTTTGGAATAAAAAACAAATATTATCATTTGCGTGCATTGATTTATTGTGAATATGTCCATCCATGAAAGTGAAGTAAACGTTTTAATTTGTAAGGGTTGAATAAGTCGATAAATTAATTTTACTTTGCGAAAGTGATTAATTCAATTTTTACTCTGCCAAATGCCTCCCCACCCTCTCCAATAAATAACAAACATATTTTATTGTGTTGTTGTTACTTGTTAGCAATTTATAATGTGTAGCCACCGTTTCCTTTGCTTGTATTTAAGAAAAAAAGAAAAAAGAAAAAAAAAATCCCCTCATGTAGTTCTCTTAAAATTTATTTGTGTCCTACCTCAATATAGCTTGAACAAAAGAGTTTTATTTGTTGGTGAGTATCATGTAAGATCGTCTCATAAATTTTTATCCGTGAGATGAGTTGGATCACGATGAAAATGTAATATTTATACTTGAAAATGTAATACTAATCAGGAATAAATTGTTTGTTACTTATTTGAAACAAGTGTATACTCTCGAGAAAATATATCACTTTTAAATCAAAATATAATATTAGGAGTTGAAGATTATGAGAAAAATTGTAATACTTATGAAGGAAGGAGTAATACTTATGAAAAATTTGACATCTCTCATGGATCATGATCTATGAGAAGCATATGGAAGATTTTTTATTATTATTATTATTATTATTATTATTATTATTATTATTATTATTATTATTATGTTTATTATTATTATTATGTTTATTATTATTATTATTATGTTTA
>NXFB01000452.1:10262-29632 GCA_002525835.2 Ipomoea batatas | reverse complement strand
TACTCGCCTTGCGAATATATCAATCCCACTGGAAGGTATGTCAATCTTTCTTCTGTGGTTTTGAGATATAACAATGCCATTTAAAGTAATTTTGACCTGTTGGCAGGCTTTAACTAACTTATACTGCTCAAGTTGCCAAATCACTGATTGGGGAACCTTCTGAAAACAATGACAGTTTGGTCTGGTAACAATGACAAGTTATGTTTTGATCATTATCTTTATTTTGTGTTTGTATATAGTCAAATGAAGATATATGATCAGTTTTTGAGTTGTGAAAACAGTGGAGATTCATTGGTCTATGAAAGCTACTTCCCTTTGTTTAGGGTTACGACTCAGGGTCCGTTTAGAAAGCAGGAAAATGACTTCTGAAAAATGTTTTCTGGAAAATGAGTCATTTTTCGGAAAACAGTTTCATTTCTCGTGTTTGGATGTATTATGGAAAACTGTCTTTTTGTGTTTGGTTCATTTTCTGGAAAATGGATAGAATTTTATAATTAAACATTGTAATTGTTTTATTTAAAATATAAAAAATAATAATAGTTATTAAAATAATGGTATTTAATAAAAAATAGAATTTATAAAAATAAATAAAAATTAAAAAAAAATATAGCAAAGGTTATCGACGGTTTCCCCGCCTCCTTGGTCCATGGTCATGGGTGATATGGCTTGGTTTTGGTCGAAAACATGCGAAACAGCTATTCTGGCGATTCCGTAAAATAACTTACGGAAAAAAATTCCGTAAGTCATTTTCCGGAAAACTGAACTTATTTTCCTTGGTCAACGGAAAACATTTTCCATTGACCATATTTTCCGGACATTGTCAAACACAGAAAACTCGAAAAACATTTTTCGGAAGTCATTTTACAGGTTACCAAACACACCCTAAAGCTGAAATATACAATTGTGTATTTTATTTCGGGTACTTTTCCGCCTTGAGCATTAAACTTGTGACCTCTTGTCTTAAAGTCACTAGTTTGTCACTCAATTGAAGATCATTTGTATATTTGTGTGTTATCACATACTCCCCAATTTTGATCATCTCTTTTCAGAATGCATTTTTTGTCCACTCTCTCATACTCGTAACTCATTGTGGCCATCAACAAAGTAAGGATCACAACACAACATTGTTCACAACAAGAGCTCTTATGACACAAGAACATACACCTAATCTCTATAACATATTGGATTACAAATGCATATTCACAAAATTATCACATCCAACTCTTAGATAGTCTAGCCACTCATGAAAATGGCTAGTTGGAATCTAATGGATGGTTTTTGGGTGTCAGTGGATGATGAAAAGAAGGTTGGGAATAAAGATTCCTCAGGATGTCGATCTCACGAAGATGGACACTTGGAATTGGTTGTTGTATTATCAAACACAATCACACATTTGCACTAGGAAGCAAGAAGAAGGTACATTGTATGGAAATGCAAAGAGGAAAAAGAGCAATGTAAGTAAAGAGCAAGCAAAGAAAACAAAGGAAACAAAGATGGTGTTAGGTGAATTGAATTAGCCTACCCTTGATCATGTGCAATGAAACAACCTAGGTAAGAAGTGTACTATGTGTGAATTGAGGTCAATGTGAGATGACTTCTAATGCCTTAGCCATTTTGGACTAGAAGACCTATCAAGGGCAATGAGCACTCTCATGTCAACATTCCCTAGGTAACATTTATCAAACATGTTGTCTACATCCCATCCCAGACCTTGTCCTCTCGGATCTAGGACGGGGATTGCAAGGGAAGGTAGTCTAGGATTAAGTCTCAATCTCTTGCAAGCATAACCCTTCCTAAAACCTATTGCATGTGGTTCACTTCACACACAAGAGTCAATATAAGCATTCTATTTCCAACAAGATATAAACACATAGCCACAACCACCATGATCAATTCATACACAATACAAGAAAATAGGATCAAATTCACGTGAGAATTCTAGCCAAGCATGTATAGATTGTATTGCAAACACAATTAAACAAAGGAAGATGTAAGATGGAATTAAAGAAGTAAAAGTGCAGGAGATTACCGAGCTTAATTGCAAATACACACAATCCACAAGATGACTTCAATTGAGCAACAAGAGATCCAATTGAGTGAAGGAGAATTGTCAATTCTTTCTTAACCCTAGGAGATCTTGATCTCTCAAGAGGAGAGAGTTTAGAACTTGGTTTAGTTGAGAGAGGATGTAAAACTAATCTAATTGAACCTAAACTAGAATAACAAAGTAGAATGATACAAATGAATCCCGCCAACAAGAATTTAAAATCTGGAATCCTGATTCATGTATGAGTGGATGTACGAGCGTACGCTCCCTTGTATGCGCTCCTATTTTGCTCCGTTGCTGCCGCAATCTTGAACCAGTCTGCAACATTCAACTTGCCTCATGTACGAGCCTATGTACCCAAATACACACCCTCGTACGCAGTCCAATTTTCATGTTTTTCCTCATTTGCCCATCTTCTGGCCTCCAATATGAAAAAGGGTATGAAAATCGAATATATCCCTACGGAGAATCAAATAGCTGACATTCTCACAAAGCCTCTCACAAAGCCTCTGTGCAAAACGAGATTTGCAACATTAAGGCATGAGATGGAAATGATCGAATTGAGCTAAGTATCACTGAATATAATCTTATTCTCAATTTTTCGACTTGATACTTGTGCTCTAATTAATTTATTTTACGTATTGCATGTGCTTATATGTTTCGAAATTGTAGTATTTATGTTGCAATATGTGTTTATGATTTGTTTTAATTTTTGCATGCAAGTTTTTACGTGTGATTATTTGCAATATGCTTTGTTTTTACCGAACATTTTTAAGTAAATTAAAATTGCTTATCGAATGAGATAATGCCCAATGTTTATTTTTTAAAGGCAAAAACTTGTGTGAGACCGTCTCACCATGAGACGGGTCGGGTCAAGATGCAAATGTAACACTTATATACACAAATGTCATACTTATATGCTCAAATGTATAGTAATACTAATCAGGAATAAAATTTTTGTTACTTATAAGGGTAAATGTAATACTTTTATGGGAAAATACAATACTTTTACATTTCGATTCAAAAGTATTACATTTTTCCACAAAAGTATTATATTTGCCCTTATAAGTGAGGGGCACTTGTCAACATTACTTATCATGAAAAACGTATTACTTTTTCTCTAATAAGTAACAAAAATTGTATTCTTAATTAGTGTTATATTTGAGCATATAAGTATGACATTTGCACATATAAGTGTGACATTTGCATGGTGCCTTGACCCGACCCGACCCGTCTCACGAATAAAGATCCGTGAGACGGTCTTACACAAGTGTGACCCATTTTTAAATAAGTATTTTAAAATATATCAATGCAAGATTATATAGGAGATGTTATGCATATGTAATTGAATGTTGAATTTGTTTATTTAAATCGGTAATTCAAAGTTTATAAATGCAAGATATTATATGTGAGATTGATTATAATTGTGATGAGAGCTGCAAATATTGTATTAAAGTATTCAACCCTAAACTGTACAGATTACATAAATATATATACCAAAGGAATCACAAGTCTACTGAGACAGAGACTCATACTATGACTCAACTACATAGAGTCCTAATACTCCCCCTCAAGCGAAGGGTATAGCAATAACCTGTAGCTTGTCTCTCAGAAAGGAGAACCTGGGCCTCGCAAGAGGTTTAGTTAAGATGTCAGCAAGCTGATCCTTGGTAGAAATAAAATTCACCTAGATGTCACCTGAATCAACCTTGTCCCTCACGAAGTGATAATTTATCTCTACATGTTTAGTGCGAGCATGGAAGACCGGATTGGCACACTTGTAGGTGGCACCAAGGTTGTCACACCAAAGTTTGGGAACCGGAATATGAGGTGTACCTATCTCACGCAGCAAAGAGAGAATCCACACCACCTCAGCACAGACATCAGCCAAAGCCTTATACTTAGCCTCAGTAGAGGACCTAGCAACCATTCTCTACTTCTTGCATACCCAGGACACGAGATTGGTTCCAAGGAACACAACATAACCACTAGTGGACTTTCTGTCCTCAGGACAGCCAGCCAGTCAGAATCAGAAAACGCATGCAGCTAAGTGGACACAGACTTGCGCAGTCGCAGACCCATGGAAAGAGTACCCTTAACATATCTCAACACCCGCTTTAACTGCTCCCAGTGCATGACTGTGAGAGCATGCATGTGCTGGCAAGGAAGATTGACCGCAAAAGATAAATCAGGCCGTGTAACAGTCAAGTATTGCAATGCACCTGCCAGACTCCTGTACCGGGTAGGATCATCAAACAGGTCTGTACTGACAGAAGAGGATGTCGAAACAGACAGAGGAGTAACAAGAGGTTTACAATCTGTCATACCATCACGTTTCAGAATATCGGTCATGTACCGCCGCTGTGAAAGCATAAGACCATCAGAACACTTAATGGTCTCAATCCCAAGAAAAAAACCAGGCTCTCCAAGGTCACGAATTTTAAAGGCACTAGACAACTTGGAAAGCAAAGCATTCATCACAGCCTGATTATTACCCATAACAAGAATATCATCAACATAGACCAGTAAGTACACAGTAGAAGATGCTTGAGAATAATAAAACAATGAAACATCGGTCTTGGATGCCTTAAATCCAACAGATAATAAGAAAGCATGCAGACGATTGAACCAAGCTCGCGGAGCCTGTTTCAGCCCATACATAGACCGTTTAAGCAAACAGACATGATCAGGAAACTGGGGATCAACATAACCTGGAGGCTGACGCATATAAACAGTCTCACTCAAGTGGCCATTCAGGAATGCATTGTGAACATCTAGCTGCCTCACTGACCAGACATGAGAGAGAGCAAGAGACAGAAGTAACCTGACCGTAGTGGGTTTAACCACTAGACTAAATGTGTCAAAGAAATCTTGCCCAGGGACTTGATTAAACCCCTTAGCCACTAACCTGGCCTTGTGCCTCTCAATCGAGCCATCTGCTTTTCTCTTGGTGCGAAAGACCCGAGAGAAAAGCATTAAACTCAAAATTCTTGGTGCGAAAGACCCAACATTCATTGCAGAGGTGGTAGGAACCAGACACCAAGTCTGATTCTGAAGAAGAGCATTAAACTCTTGATCCATCGCATCCCTCCACTCAGGAAACTTCACAGCCTGCGTATAACAAGTAGGATCAGGAGTAGAAACCTGGACAGACAGACCTGTAACCGGAGCAACAGACCGACTCCGAGTCGCTATAGAATGAGACCGTTCAGTGGGGCGGGTGGTACGACCACGAGGGCGGCCCCGAGGCCGTCTCGGAGCAACCGCAACAGGTGGCGCAGTAGGAGGTGCCAAAGGAACAAGCGGGTGATGAAAAATAGTCTCAGCCCAGGGAGAAGATACAGAGCCCGAAGGAACCTGCAAATCAGTCTTAGCAGCAAAGGGGAATACACCCTCATCAAAACGGACATGACGACATACAAAAATCTTATTAGTCTGCAGATCCATGCACATGTAGCCCTTAAAAGACTCAGGATACCCTAGAAAAACACAAGGCGATGACCGAAAAGACAACTTATGGCGATTGTAAGGCCGCAGATGAGGAAAACACAAGCAGCCAAACACACGAAGGAAAGAGTAGGAGGGCGAAGACTTGTGCAACATGAAGTGGGGGCTCGAATTTTGAATGACACTAGAAGGAATTTTGTTAATAAGAAAAACAGCAGACTCAAAAGCAAAATGCCAGAAACGAGAAGGCACAGAAGCACGAGACATAAGAGCAAGACCAGTCTCAACCACATGCATGTGCTTTCGTTCCACACGACCATTTTGCTCGTGTTTGTAAGCACAGGATTGCCTGTGATTAATACCAAGCTGCACAAGAACAGAATGTAATTTCTTATACACAGCACCTAAATCAGACTGAATGGCTTTAATTTTGCAATTGAAAGAACGCTCAACCATACAACGAAAACGCTCAAAAATGGAATAAATATCAGATTTCAATTTCATAGGAAAATACCAAGTAAAACGAGAATAGTCATCCACAAACAGTACAAAGTAACGATAACCATCGGAGGACAAAACAGGAGCAGGTCCCTAGATGTCAGTATAAACTAAATCTAGTATATTCGAACTAACAGACTCAACCCGTGGCAATGGGAAACGCGCAGATTTGCCCATTTGACATGCAGAACACAAACAAAAATCAGATTTATTTGACGCACTAACCGAACATGACTTTACAACACGACTAAGAACACGTTGCTGTGGATGACCCAACCGATCGTGTCACGTAGAGACTGATGCATGAGCAGAAAGAAACGCAGAAGGGGAGACATCTGGAACCGACAAAGTATAGAGACCACCCGAGCTATGGCCCCGGAGAAGGATTTCTCTGATCTGAATATCCTTCACAACAAAAAACGAAGGGTGAAACTCAAAAAAGACTTTATTATCAGTCGGAAAGCGCTGAACAGATAACAAAGACGCAGACAAGGATGGGGCATGCAATATATTAGACAAACGAAGAGTCCGAGAAGGAGCAGACAAGGAAGCATGACCTACATTACTAATAGATAGTTGCGTACCGTCACCGACACGAAGAGTGTCACTACCAGTGTATGGGTCAGACCTAGAAAGAGCAGCTATATCGGGCGTGGCATAATGAGTCGCACCCGTGTCAGGAAACCACATGTGAGAATGCGAACTGGACGGTAAGGACTCCTCTTGATAAACATAATTTGCTTGGGGATTAAACCCGGGAGGCAAGCGAAAACACGAAAGGGCAGAATGCCCATAATGCCCACAGATTTGGCATTGAAGCTGCCTGGACTGCTGCTGTCGGCCACGTCCCCTGCCGCCGCCACGGTGCTGCCGACCGGAGTTGCCACGCCACGAACGACTACCGCGCCCACGCTGCTGGTGACTGGAACCCGAACCAGTCGCGTGACCACTACCGCGACCTCGCCCCCTCGCTGAACGAAAAACGCCGCTGCTGGCGGCTGGGCGGATGCAAACTCGTCCCCGGCAATGAATTCCTGGGCTCCGAGCAGATCAGCAAGCTCCGGGATTGATACAGGGCTAGGGGTGAGCAAAAAAACCGGACCGACCGAAAAACTGACGACCGATAACCGAACCGCCCGAATATTTCGGTTTTCGGTTCGGTTTCGGTTATCAAGGCAAAAAAAGTTCGGTTATTTCGGTTTTTCGGTCGATTATCGGTTTTTCAAGAGAAAACCGAAAACCGACCGAAAAACCGAAGGTTAATCTAAAGAAAAAAAATATATGTAAGTTATAACTTCATCTCATTTACATTTTGGAAGTCTATAGTCTATTATATTGATTTTAATTACTTATTAGATTGCACGGCATTTGTTAACCATATAATGTACAAATAACATGTTTCCTAAAAAACATCTTAGGACACTTTTATTGTTAGTTCTAATTGAAAACTTAAAAAATGTAAAAGCAATATAAGTTATTATTTCTTAACTACTAGACTTTCACTGTTTCAAAACATATCAATATATTGTTTGGAGTATATAAAATTGAAACCAGTACATAATTTTTTTTTTTGAAGATAAACCAGTACATAATTTTTATTTATGCATCTAAAATATATTTACAAATAAATATACCTCACAATTTACACATTTTATATTTACCACACTAAACTACTATTATACTTGAAAACATTAATATTAATTGATTATAAATATTAAGACATTGTTTTTTTCCTTAAATATTTAATTCTTTTACACATTAGTCAAATAAATAAAATAAATATAGCTATTTTACTAAAAAAAATCGGTTATATTTAACCGACCGAAAACCGTCGGTTTCGGTTATTTCGGTTATGAAGGTTGGTCGGTCGGTTTTCGGTCGGTTATGAAGGTTCGGTCAAATTTTCGGTTATTTTGATTATTAACCGAAAACCGACCGATGCTCACCCCTATACAGGGTGGCCCCGAACGGCCAACGCCGCTGTCACGGTGCGGAACTCCGGCCGAAGCCCCCGGAAGACGTAGAGATTCTGCTCCTCCAACGAAACAGCACGGCCAGCGAGAGAGAGGTCTTCGATGATCAACCGAGCACGACCAAGATAATCCGCAGTGGAGGAGTCACCTTGGCGGAGGTTATGCAGCTGGCCGAGGAGATGCAATTGTCTGGAATGCGACGCCGACGCCAACGATTGTTCAATGGCATCCCAAACCGCCTTCGACGTGTTGAGCCCAACTGCAATCGACAGGACCTCCTCGGACAACGTCGACACGATCATGGAGAGAAGAGCTTAATCACGGCGCACCCACGTAGCATAAGCCGGATTCGGCAGCGGAGCGGCATCAGCAGTAGCCGCCGGTAGGAGAGACGGCGGGCAGGGGTACGAACCATCAACAAACCCGATGAGATCGTGGCCTCGTAAAAACGGAACCACTTGCGTACGCCAAAACAGGAAATTCCGGTTGTTGAGTTTGATGCTCACAAAGTGATGAGCAGCAAGCAGCGGGGAGACGGTAGAAGAAACCTGAGATCCCGTAGCTCCATCTGAAACGGTCCGTTCTGAAGAATTAACAGAGCCGTCGGGATCAACCATGGAATTAACTTAGCGATTGATACCAGATGAGAGCTGCAAATATTGTATTAAAGTATTCAACCCTAAACTGTACATATTACATAAATATATATACCAAAGGAATCACAAGTCTACTGAGACAGAGACTCATACTATGACTCAACTACATAGAGTCCTAATAATTGTCACTAAAACAAATGTTCGCAATTTTGTAAAAACGTTAATCTAAATACTTAGTCTAAAATGATAGTATAAATAAATACTACTTTTTCGTTTAAACTTCTCTAAGTCTTTTTAATTTTCTTTCGGGTAACATTGTCATTGTCTTTATCTTCAGTATTTGCTTTTTTGTTTTAATTTATTTATTGGTATTTGGTAATGTGTCATGTGCAATTGAGTTATTGTGGTAGTATATAGGGCTGTGTCACGCAATGAGATTATGATGTAGTTTCGTTGTGGATTTGTTTCGTTGTGTTTGTATATATGACTGAGATCTTAGTTGTACTATGAACTCTTGATCTTGCAAGCGCTTATTCATGTTTCGCAGTGATTTCCCCCTTATATGCTTCATGTGCTGTGAGATGTGTGTCGTACATACATTCTCATGTGAAAAGTATTGAACAAAATAGTAATATTTATTATATTTGTAGAAGGTTAAGGAGTAGTACATTTTGTTGGTCCCGGTGGTAGCGATGTGAGTCTAGAAGGGGGGGGGGGTTGAATAGACTCACAAGGAGTTTTTAAAACTTTTTGTCTAACGAGATAAACGCAGCGGAAAGAGTATATCCAATTTTATCTTCACTTTGCACTTAGGATTTTCTTGTAAAAGATGTTAAGTTTGAGTGGTATATGTAATGCAATACGTAAAGTAAATAGAGAGAGAAAAAGAGTTTTTATAGTGGTTTGGCTGTTAACTAAACCTACTCCACTCTTCTTCACAACACGTGAAGGTTTGCACTATAATCTCCTTTATAGTACAATCTCCGTTACAACAAGCTCCTTTGATCACTAAGCCAGGCAGCCTTGTTGTTGTAGGTTTTTCAACTTCTTCCAAGTTTACTCCGCATCTTTCTACTTCACTTGTAAAGATGGTTGAATAGATGTGATGATTCTCCAACTTGAAATTCTTGTGACTTGTTTCCTTGATCAGCTTCTTAATCACACAAGAACTTCCAAATAAAACTGAATATCACTAATAAGCTTATGAATATCACACTGAAAGTTTTTCACTTGAATAGCAATATTTCGCGTAATTCAACCTTGTCAAAGTGAGATGGGACAAGGGTATTTATAGGTGAAATTTCATATCCGTTAGAGGGAAAATGAAATTCAAAACCTATTGTCCAGTGTGTAATATCCAATGGGTATTGTTTTCTTCTTTTTCAGAATGTCAGTACCTTCTAGCCGTTTATCCACTTTTGTGCAAGGACAAAATGTCTTTTGTCCCTCAAAAAGGTGACAATCATTAAATGCTCCTTGGGATCGTTGCATAGGACCCAAAATGACATTCAGTTATACCCATTCTCAAGGCAGTAGATAAGACAACATATCAGAGAATGTCTTTGCCTTGGTTGTGAGAGAGAATGATTGACCTTATCATTTCTCTTAATTTCCTTGAGTCAATCATACTCTTGATTGTTCGGTTATAATTGCTTGGCCCTTCCAAGTTTCGACCTAAGATTCCAGTCTTCGGTTCCTCAAGTCTTCGTGTCTTCGCATCTTCGACTCTTCGGATGAAACACACTTCGGTCGAAGTCATCATGTCTTCGATATGTAAGACTTAGATCCTTAGTGAGTGAAAGAATGCTAAGGATTCGGTTACCTTACAAGACTAAGATATAAAGCATAACCTATTCTAAGACATTTACGAAAGTTAGGGGTCTCCTCGTGTAGTTTGGTATCATCAAAATCAACAACTCGGGGTTCCTAACACATTTTGTCGTATAACTTTGATATTTAATTACAAGATAGTGTAAAAAGAAAACAATGAACTAACAATGTAGTGAATATAATTAATTAATAAATTTGAAAGTAAGGAATCTTTGTATTGTAGAAAACTAGTATTTTCACATGTGCCTTGCACGAAATGAATTTGTTATAATATTTTAAGAATATTTGGATCGATATACAATTATATAAATTATAACAACGAATATTATATAGTACAATTGATGAAATTGATTGGATCGATTATGTTTTCTGATTTTATCCTTGCTTGACTTCAAGCAAATAATTGTCCAATTACCTGTGCGATGCAGAGGTAAATTTTTTTATTATATATTTAGAAAATAAAATTAAATATGAAATTATAAACAATTTTAATATTTAAAAATGTACATTTATTTTATTATAAGATTAGTGCAAAAGTATTATTCAATTAATTGAATAATATATGACTCGTTTGTCTGCAATTATCTTTAAAATTTGATATGTAATATGATTTATGTAATTATATTATTACTAAAATAAATATGGGAAAAAAGGATAAAATAATTTAATTGTAATTATTATAAAAATAAGTCCAACGACCCATGTTTAGCTTAATTACCACATTAATTATTAGACAATTATTATTAGGCAATTATACTAATTTTTTTGCAGTTGTACTTTTATACCTAAGTATATTCCTTTTCACTATATTTCCTTTACTTTTTTCCGGCCTCCTCCTCCATATCTAAATGAATTAATTGTAATTATACTAATATTCGTTTAATTATTAGCTTAATTAACAAATGGGTGTTCAATCGGTTAACCGAAACGTTTTAACCGAAATTTTTAAAACTTTAACCATTAACCGAATCGAACTTTTTATTACCGAATTAACCGAACTGAATTTTTTTTTCCAGTTAATCGGTCGGTTAACTGATTAACCTAACTTTTTAAGCTAAAGTTTTAAATCCTAAAAATAATTAATATTATAATAAATCTAATTAAAATAATAATTATTATAATAAATCCATAAGAAAATATACAAAAATAATACCATAACAGCACTACAAATTTATAGGGATTTTACATATTATATATATATATATATATATATATATATATATATATAGGCGCGCTCCAATGAGAACGGGTGCCCAAGAGAGAAATAAGAACGATCCACAGCCGTCCACGTGTCCAGATCAACGAATCAGATGTAATTTTAAGAAAAAACGACGCGGTGGCATTTTCGTAAATATCTCGAACTTTGGTGCAAGTAATTGTGTTATAAGTGCAAGTAATTGGTGTACGGTTGCAAGTAAAAAATGCAAGTAAAATCACTTACAAGTGCAAGTAATTTACCTTGTTAACATTCGTGCAACTAGGTGCAGCTAATTATACCATTAGGTGCAACTAGTTATAACGTTAGGTGCACTTAGTATTGATGCTCAATGTACATTTTACTTGCACATGTAATACATTTTACATGCACTTGTGCACCTATTTCACGTACAAATGCAAGTAATTTACATTGTTAACATTCATGCATGTAAGTGCATCTAGTTATAACCTTAGGTGCAACTACATCTGGACACGTGCCGCGCGACGATTGGTCCGCAGTTCTCTCCTGGGCGGTGCGTTCTCATTTGAACGCAGTCCTACACACACACACACACACACACTTATATATACTTATATATTCGCTTAACCGAAGTTTCGAACCGAATTCACCGTTAATCGAAATTTTAAAAAACCTTTAACCTTTAACCAAACTACATGTGTAAAGTTTTTCGAACCGAATTAACCGATCACATCTATATTGTTTTAGTGGACATGCATGTGTAATGTTTTTTTGGCTTGTCAAAAATATTGTCACTTAAACTGTAGATTTATAACACATAAATAGGTAGAAAAAAACAATAAGAGTAACGAAATAAACTGTTTGCCAACGTATATATGCTAACAGCAATGCCAAAATTTAAAGCATAACATAACAAACCATTTGTTAGTCATTTACTCATTTAGTCCACTTAAACAAAGAAAAAAAGAATCACAGTCTAATGGTGCGGAAATAGGAAAATTTTCTGAAACACAAATAAATATTGTATGTCATCAATCAAAAACCAATCGGTCCAAGTTCTCATGTATTGAGTTCGATCTTAAGCTTCTTCAAACCCTTTGAAGACAATGAACAATCCACATTTATTCTCTTTAAAGACTGATGTTGGTAGTGCTTTCATCAACCAAAATGACTTCTGGACTTGACGAAGATGTAGCTTCCAGTGGTGCTATGCCCTGGATGAAACTAACTATTAAGAAAAGCAAGGTGGAAAAGATATTATTGCGGGAGGAAGAAACATGTTGAATGAGAACTAACTTGTTCAACATTGTCCTGTGGAGCGTTGATATTCCCTAGACAAATAACAACGCATCAAGCATAGCCTTATAGAACTTTTCCTCGTCTTGGGGGATAGGTCGGAGGCAGCGACGAAAATAGACTCCATTAGTCAACGATAAGGAGAAATAGCAAAAATACCGGAGAAGAACAGAAAATAATCGATGGAAGAATTGTTCACGATTAAGAGATTATTTATAGTGCAATTTCAATATTATTATTTGCAGAAATAAGGATGCCTGGTTCATGTACAACTGTATTAAGGTTATGAAAGTATTTATAGTGTAATTTTAATCAATATTATTATTTAATTTGGAGATTTTGTAAAATAATAATTAAAATTGTATTACGGATAATAAAGTATTCATACTATACTTTTTTAAAAAAAATTATTGCAATTTTAATATTATAATTTGAAGAAATGAGGATGCACGTTTCATGTACAAGTGTATTACGGTTAGAAAAGTATATACAGTATAATTTCAATCAATATTATTATTTTGAGATTTTGTAAAATAATAAGTAGAATTGTATTACGGATATGATAGTTTTGTTTTTACCGATTCTTTTCCATTATTCCTTATAGAATTGTATTGCAAAAGTACGTTTTGTTTTTATTAGTAGTATAGATATAGATTTAATGCAATATTATGTCGACATCTCATGTAATTTTAAGGGAAAACTACACTTTTTGTCCCTAAGTTATAGGATAATTGTAGAATTCGTCCATGAGTATTGGTCATGCTCACCTATCGTAACTAAGTTATCATTGGCATTGCACATTTCGTCATTTCCTGCTCACTTTTCGTATCTGAGTTATACTAAAATTGTAAATTTTGTTCCTAATGTTTTATTAATAGAATGGCGAAAAGTGCAACATCTATCAATGATAGCTTAGGGACGAATTCTAAGATTACCCTATAACTTAGGGACAAAAAATACAATTTTATCTAATTTTAATGTAAAATTATAGTACAATTGTAGTAGGAATACGATTTTATTACCATATTTTACAATATTACTCAAACCTTAATAGTATAGAAGTGTTTTGGTCGGAAAGTTAAAATGGAGGATTTGGTTTTTTTATTAATAGTATATATTACGCAAACCTAAATAATATATGAGTAATTTGGGCGGGTGTTAATGGAGGATTTTGTTTTTATTAATAGTGTAGATAGATAGATAGATAGATATAGACAATATAACTAATGAAATTATATCTCTTTTTAAAATATTGTATAATGAATATTTTTTTTTGAATAAAGGCATTGTGGACATCGAATTATAACAAATTAAAGAAATGCGTATGTATTATTCTTTTTTGTTGTAACTACTAATTTATTTAATTTAATAAGAATAATAGAGTAGGGTACTTACTTTTGAATAATATACTCTAATTTATTTAATTTAATGTCAACTTTGATTGTGATGATGTTCGGACCTAAGACATTTCTTATAGAAATTAATTGGTAAGTTAAAAGTTAACAGAGAAGAGGATATTTAACGGATAATCATATAATTAAGGATAAATTAGAAAATCTAAAGGAAAATATAAATCTAAACAATTTGAACCATCCATTTGATTTAATAATTTGACCGTCATTTTTTCTACATATTATAGGCCCAACTTTTTTTTTTGGCTCTTATTAGTATAGTAGATAGTAGATAAGAAAACAAAGGATAACTTGACTTTTGGTTAAAACAAAATATTAAAATGTTAATTATCAAGCCTTTGACTATTTCAAAAAAAAAAGTTAGTAGTACTAAAAAATTAATTATTAATGTGTAACTTTTTTGTGTGATGGAGAAAATATGCAGCTACTATTTGAAGGTATTTACCGTACTTGAACTCATATATAGGGGCAAAGTGAAATACACAAAATTCAGAAAGTCAAACAGATATATGCATTAAGACTTGGAAAAACAATTAATAGAAAATCATTACTTTGTATCATGTGTCAAGTGAGCTCTCTTTGTGGGGAGAAATTTTGGGAGAACCCGAGTTCAATTCCCACAAGTGACGATTTCCCCTGAGCCAGCTCCTGTGCCTCCCGGAGCGAACGTGGGTGGATCCCGGAGAGAAAGACCCTGTAAATTTACCAAAAAAAAAAAATTATGTGATAACCCTGACAACAGCTGTGTTAGAAAATAGCAAGGGAATTGCTAATTTCATATTATTTGGGTTGGTTAATTAAAGAAAAAAATTAGGAGCCAGGTATAAAATTTTAATAAAATTAAAATAAAACCCTAAAACGAATGTAACAGGAATTTAACAATAACTTAACTGAGGAACCAAATTGATAACGCTGACTAGTTAAATTGTAAAATGGCAGCAATCGAAAGGTTAAAAAGTAATTTTCAATTAAAAAAAGAAAAAGAAATGTTCAACAACAAATTAAATTAAAGTACCTGTGGGCCGGTGGCTCGGATAGTCTTGGTATCTTATGAAATCATTAACATGTACTAAATTAACCATGTATCACACCCTCTACGCACTCCGCTATATGCACAAAAGAAGAGTGCTTTGGTCACTCTGCTCTACTCCATTTTGTCCAACGCCTACCATCCTTGAGTACGTATGAGACGTACACAACATGAACAAAAATATTTTTTTGGGTCTCATTTTTGGCACTTTCAGAAATAATTCTTCTTCTTCTTCAGTGGTTTACCCAACTTTAGTGAGGGGTAGAAGTTGTAGGGAGCCATCTTTATCTATGTACAATGCTTCAATTCCAATTTTCTTCACCACACTTGCTTTAACTCCTATTTTCTTCACCAAATTTGCTTCACCTAATGATGATATGATCCCATCTCTGTACAATCCCTCATAAATTTCAATTATAGGTGTAGCTTTGATGACTTCTCCGGCTTTTATATCTCCACACCCATAATAATCATAAAGATCATTAGTTGTAATGACATGTAAAAATGAAATTCCTTCCACTTCTAATTGGATCCCATGATGATTATACCATGTTGGTGGGAAGGCTTTGGAATCATGCTTTTCAATTCTGATGTCATAATGGCAATAAAGTGGCGGGAGTAGTGGAGCCGGATTGAACACAACCCAAAAAACAAATCCATAAAATTCCAATGTATAATTGTTCAAATTGGATGATGGATATTGGAATGATATTGATGATCTTTCTTTTTGACATCTAATCCAATCAGGAATTTCATTATAGGTAAGAGAACAATCAAAAGAATCATTGGAATTCATGGAGCGTATTAAAGCCTGTGAAAGGAAATGAAATATATGTGACAATAGTAAGAATTAATGGATAGAAATTGCATAGCACTAAAATTTTGTCAATAATTAATATAATAGAGGACTCCAATTGAAGAGCGGGAAAAACGTATGTCGTACCTCCTTAATGCTTTCTGAGAAATCTGTATGGGGAACACCTCTAAACTCAATTGTTGTTATGGAATGAAGATTCTCCCAACCTTTAAACTCCTTCAACTTTTTGCAACTAATGAGATGCAAATGACGCAACCCCGTACAATTTGATAAGTTTGATACTTTTTCGATCAACTCACAATTTGTAACTCTAAGATTTTGAAGTCCAGGAGGAAGTTCTGGGAGCAATTTCAGGTTTTGGCAATCATCTAAGTAGATTTTAGTAACATTGGGAGGAAATTTTGGAAGCATTTTAAGATTTCTGCAACTAGATAGACTAATTTTATAAAGATCGAGAGGAAGTTCTGGAAGCATTTTAAGATCATTGCACCTATATAATATAATTTTCCTAAGATTGGGAGGAAGTTCTGGAAGCATTTCAAACTTTTCACAACCACCTAAGAAAATATCACTAAGATTGGAAGGAAATCCACTGAGCATTTTAAGGTTTTTGCAACTAGTTAACCTAATTCTCTCAAGATTGAGAGGAAGTTCCGGGAGCATTTCAAGACTTTCGCAACCATCTAAATGAATATTCTCAAGATTGGGAGGAAGAATTGGAAGCATTTTAAGACTTTTGCAACTCCCTAAAAAAATACTCCCAAGGTTAAGTGGAAGCTCTTGGATCATTTTTAGATTGTCACAATGATACAAGTAGAGCCATTCAACAGTGTGAGGAAGTTGTTGGAGTACTTCTTGGTTCTTGCAGAAATTCATCTGAATTGATTTAAGGTTGAACAAATGAGACAACACCCCATAAGTACTGGTATGGGAAAGTTCTGACGAACCGAACATATCAAGAACTTGCAGTGACCGCAAATGGCTGACGTTCTTTGGAAGTTTCTTTAACTTTTGACAGCAACCAAAAATTAAAGAAACTAATTTCTCCAATTCTCCTATGGAAGAATGCACCTTTAACAAACTTGAGCATGCCAAAAATGATAACTTACGGAGATTTTGACAGCCGCTAAAGTTTGGAGTTCTTGTGAGATGATGACACCCAACCATATCCAAAGACTCGAGACAAGGAAAATACTGTTTTGATCAATTCAATAAACAAAAAGTAATAGAAATTAAAAACATATATTGAATTATAATTTCTTATCTTTAACTATTTTGCTATAAAAATATAATGAGTTATAGATAAAAATAAAATATTATTGAATTACCTTTAGAGGAGCTTTAAATTCTTTGATGTTGTTGTTCGCTATTTCCAAGCTCACAAGCTTCTCAAAGGAACCTCTTGATGAAATATTGATATATTTCAAAGGGCAGTGGTTCCATCGCAAACATCTAAGCACCTTGGAACTGGATAGATGTTCGAATTTTCCATCAAGATGGACTTCATCAATTTCAAGAATTCTTAAATTCTCCATGTTTTTAAATGCTTTTGTATTGTACTTCACATCTTTCATAGGAGAGTAGTTGAATACAATCACCTCAATCTTGTTTGTCCTACACATAAAAAGCAAAATTAGTTAAATAAACACATAGGCTATTTTTGTGTGATAAATAAATGACTATTTTAAGTGAATAGAACAACACTTTAGTGTATAAAAATCTTTAGAGGGTTTTAGCTAGCGAAATATGGTTTATATTCTTTAGATTAAATTTCACTAAATGTACTTCGAGTTTGAGGTATTACTAGTTTTAGTCTTTTAATTTACAAGTCTACCATAATAAATCCTCCAATTCTCTAAAATTACCAATAATAGTTCTTTGAGAATTTGAGTTTGAGATACTACTAGCTTTGGTTCTCAACTTACAAGTCTACCATAATAAGTTCCCCAATTTTTCTAAAGCTACTTAGTACACTTGTATGTTGAGGGCCAAAGTTGGTAGTGCCCCAAATCATATGACATTTCGTAAAATTTGGACTATTAGTGGTAGTTTTAGAGAAGTTTGAGGACTTATTGTAGTAGGCTTATAAGTTGAGGATCAAAGCTGGTAATGCCTAAAACTCAAAGGATCTTTAGTGGAATTTACTCTATTCTTTATAAGAAAAAGCAGAATTATTCGAATTTTTCTTGAAATAAAATATTTAATTGTTAATGGTCAAAGCCTTTTGCTATTTCAACTATTGATAATGTGTAACTTTTTTTTTCGATGTTGAGAAAATTTTCACTGTCACCATCCAAAAGCGTGCACAAAATAAACCTAAAGTAAAGTAGTACACAAAATTTAGAAAATCTAACATTTATGCATTAAGGCTCGGCAAATAATAGAAAATCATTAGTTTGTGTCATGTTAATCCCATAAGAAATTATCAAGAAGATAATTTGTGGTAAATAAATAGTTATTATTGTTTTCATAAGAGCTAAAGAATATTTTCATTTTGATATGAAATACTACGGTCGAGGTAAGACTTATGCATAATAATTTAGAATGAGACAAATTTAAAAATCATTACCTTTTCCCCTATAAGCACATCATGGATATCATAAGGACACCACAATCGACTACGTTCACCAGGATTGTTGGGCGACTCCGAACGAATAATTTCTCTCCCCATCTCTCGAATTAAGCTATGCATACTAATCAACGACTGCTCACGATTTATTAAGCATTTGTCATCCAAGTCTTGAATTTCAATGTCTGAGAAATACCCCATGTAATCAATTTTCTTCTTAGAAACTTCACTGGAAAAACAAACAAGATCAAGAAAAAGAGATTTTATATGTTCATCTGGAAGCCCATCATAACTGATCTTAAGTTTAGCTTGAATGTCATTATGAGGAATTCCTTTCAGTTTTTCAAAAGCACTAATCCACTCCTTTTTCGATTTATGACACAGATAAGCCCCTAAAACTTCAAGAGCTAATGGAAGTCCCTCACAATAAGCAACTATGCCATCTATAAGCTTATTATAATCTTCTTTTTGCAACACAAGTTCTCCAAATGCGTGTAGGCTAAACAGCTTCAAAGACTCCTCATGGTTCAATACCTTAACTTCATAATGTTCGTCCACATTCAGCTCTTTAAAAACATGTGCCTCTCTTGTGGTTAAAATAAGTCTACTTCCCCCACCAAACCAGTCTCGTCCTCCACATAATTTATTAAATTGATTTCTATGCTCCAAATTATCAAA
>NXFB01000451.1:61829-73211 GCA_002525835.2 Ipomoea batatas | reverse complement strand
GGATTGATGTCTCGAGAGATTTTATCTCTCGAACTCTGCTTATGTCTCGAGACTTAGTTGATGTCTCGCAGACCCTTATTCCTCCAGTCTTGTCTCGTGTCTTCTTCTGATCTGACTATGAACATACAACACGAAGACTTCTAAAATGTTCAATGAGTTTACCTTAAGCTTAAATATTTCCGAGTTGATCAAAGTTACCCGGTTATATTTTCGCTCTTAGTCTACTTGTCGAACTTACATATATTCCTATCTTTTGAGACTTAGGGGATTCTGATTTACATTTGGTATCATCAAAACCTATTACATAAGGTTCCTAACATTGAGGTCCCGCTCGGCTAAGGTCTTGGCTAGGGGCTACGACGTTCCCTATTTCAGTAATTCTCGCAAACTATATTCTTCGACCCTGAACCCGGGGCTTAGGCTCCACTTGTAGTGGTAGGCTTGTCTTTTGGTCAAGGGTCCACGTTGGGCTAAAAATGCTACCATCGGGCGACAAGTAAGGTCGAACCTCACCCTTCCCTTAGGGTGATAGCCTTCTGACCCGACTTATTTCATGCCAAGCCCCTAGGCTCTTCTGTCAGGCAATAGGCGAGAGCGGGCCTCGTATTGGCCTTAGGGTGATAGCCCGCCAACCTAGGTCTTTCGACCCCGAGTCATTAGGCTCTTCGTTAAGCAATAGACGAGGGCTGGCCTCGTATTAACCTTTGGCCATGGTTAGAAAGGTTAGACGGGCCCTCCAAGGGGTCCCCCTACCTCCCATTATGAGTAGTAAAAATGAGCCTTATGGCGAAATTTTATTTACTTTATTAAAGTAGAAGGGGATGGAGCACTTTACAAGAATAGATTATTAATAATACTTCAACAAATGCTCAGAGTTCCAAACTCTAACTACCATATTCCCTTTCGGGGTCTTGAGTTTGTAGTTGATTGGGCGGACCACGACTACTAATATGTATGGGCCCTCCCACTTCTTGGCGAATTTTCTCCCGGCCAGGGGTTGACTGGCTTCCTATCGTCGCAGTATGTAATCACCTACGTGGAAGTAGCGGGGTTGAGCTCTTATATCATGATAAGTCTTGGCTTTCCGTTGGTAGTTCTCGGCATGGATCATGGCGGCTTCCTTTTTGTCGTCACCAATTGGAGGTCAGCCCTGTGGTGTTCCGCATTGAGGTCGGGGTCGTATTTTTCTGCTCGACGGGAGGGTATGACTACTTCTGCGGGGGCACGGGCCTCGAAACCATAAGAAAGTGAGAAAGGGATCTCACCCGTGGTGTGGTATGCCCATAGGATAGCGTTTAATTCCTACACCCACACCCCACCTGCTGTTTCTAGCTTCTTCTTTAGTCCGTCCACAATGGTGCAGTTGGTGTTCCTTACTTGCCCATTAGGCTTCAGGTAGAACATGGCCACGCGCCTGTGTGATTTGCCACTCAACACAAAAATTTTCACACTCTTGCCCCTCGAACTAGCGTCCATTACCGGTGATTAGCTACATTGGGACCTCGAAACGTCATAAAAATCGTTTGTATATGAACTACTTACACTGAGCGCTCGTGATGCTGGCCTAAGGTTCAACCTCAACCTACTTGATAAAATAGTCCACCGCCAAACGCTCGTGATGCTACCCCTACAGTTGTATCACCGCGTCTCGATATCTCTTCATCCTCTCTTCATTAACTTCGAACTCACCCGTAACCTGCCCCACCACGAGTCTGGAGTCACTCCTGATCTTCAACTTCTCAACTCTCATGTTTAGCGCGAGTTGGAGTCTCCATAAGAGCGTCTCATACTTGACTTCGTTGTTGGATAATTTGAAGTTGAATCGGAGGGCGTAGTCGGCTCGGAACCCTTCCAAGGTTATAAAGCCTACCCCTCTCTGCAACCTCTGGTGCTCGAGGACCCGTCTATCAACAGGGTACACCACTCATCTTCCTCATCTCGAGCTTGCTCTGTGGCCTCCCGGGTGGTGCACTCGACTATGAAATCAACTAGTGCCTGCTCTTTGATAGTTGGTCTTGGCTTTTGAATTGGATATCATATTGCCTCAAACGCATGGACCACTTGACCAACCTGTTGGTTAACCCTGAGGGAGCACCGAGTCCAAGGGTTGTTTGGTTAGGACGTGTACGAGGTGAACTTGAAAATAGTGGTTGAGCTTCTTGGTTAAAGCATCAACTACAAATATAGCCTACTCGGCTTATGAGTACATGATCTCAGCCCCCCGAAGAGCTCGATTGATATAGTAGACGGGTTGTTGGACCCCCGCGTCGTCCTGTACTAGCACGGAGCTGATCACGGCCTACGAGATACCAAGGTATAGGTACAAGAGTTCTCCCTCGACAGGTTTAGCTAGAAGGAGGTGACAACAGGTACACTTTGATGTCTTCAAAGGCCTTTTGGCATTCTTTAGACTACTCGAACCCCTTAGTCTTCTTGAGCACCCCAAAGAAGGGTAAGGACATCTCAACCAACCTTGAAAGAAACAGGCATAGAGCTACTAGTGAGCCATTGAGGCGCTGGACCTCGGAAGTTCCATGTCCAGGATAGCCTTGACTTTACCAGGGTTGGGCTCTATGCCCCTTTTTCAGACAATATACCCCAAAAATTTCCCTCCATGTACCTCGGAGGTGCACTTCTTGGGATTCAATTGTAAATTAAAACACTTCATAATTGAAAATAACTCGACTACGTCGTCAACATGGGGCTTGACCTCGGTGCTCTTCCTATTATATTGTCTATGTAAGCATCCATATTGCGGTCGAAGATCTGCTTGAAGACCTTGGCCACCATCCACTTGTATGTAGCCCCCGAGTTCTTGAACCCAAAGGCCATGACTTTGTAGTAGTAGAACCTTTTCAGTGTTGTGAATGTCGTTTTCTCCTCATCATCCTCATGCATAAAAATCTATAGATACCATCGGAAGGCGTCTAGGAAGCTCATGAGAGCACATCCTATTGTCTCGTCCACTAGCTGATCAATGTTGGTTAGGGGGAAGGGGTCCATGGAGCAGGCCTTGGTGAGGTCAATGTAATCCACACACATCTTCCAAGTGAGCGGCTTGGCGGCAAGGACCACGTTGGCGACCCACTCGGTGTATAGGACCTCCCTAATGAGCCCTATCTCGAGGAGGGTATTAACCTCCTTTTTCATGACCTCCTGCACGATCAACCCCGTACTTCTTAGACACTCCCAAGTCGAGTGGTGAAACCGAAGTTTACTTAAAACCACATTCCTAGACAAAGTATTCAAGAATGATGACTTTTTCATGCTACCAACACACTAATGAGTACTAACATGCATTCAATGTATTTAGTCAACTCAACTAACATTTAGTACTAATATTATTACATTTTAATTGAGCTCCTAGTAACTAGAGCAAAAAGAGGTACTCAAAAGTAACTACTAGTTAAAATAATAGTAATACTCATCTTGTTCTTGTCAAATTGATCCATGGTTCAGCTTTGTCCTCTACTAGTTTTGCCCTTGTGATAATAGCATTGAAATGCTCGGTGTCCTTGCTTACCGCACACGAAGCAGGCTCCTTTCAGTTTCTTGATTTTTTCACTCCTTTTGTTCCTATTATTTTTTACACTTGACTTTCAGCATCATTTGCACCATATTTTTCTGACAGCGTTTCTCAAATAATCTTTACCGAGTCTTGTTTGACATAGATGTCAAAGAGCTTGTCATTCATCTATGACAGAAGGTATCCTCTGGCTGCCATGTTGTCATCTTCAAATTGCATCAGGGTTACACCCCATGCTTGCCTAGAAGTGTAATCCGGTTCAGGGCTTACTTCTCCCGGTTCTTGACCAATAAACGAGAACACTAGTTGAGTAGGTTTGGGTGGATAAGAGAACAACACATAGACCAACTTCAGTTGTTGGAAAAGAATAAGCATCCTTTGAGCCAATCGCTCGTAGTTTTTCCCATCTAGGGCAATGATCTTGGATATATTGGGTATGACAGAAGAAGCCATTGATCTAAAAGGTTGACTGTTGCTGCAATAACGCTTTTAACTGTTGGAAAAATAGTAGCAACGTCAACAAAGGCTGGCACTCTTTAAGAAAGGAGAACAAAAACAAGCGGGAAACGAAGTTTGTGCCGTGTTATAATAACACTACCTTAAAAGAGTTATTTGCCTAGTGACGGTGCAATCAAGAATCCTAACACGCTTTCGACAGGTTACACAGACTAACTACGCTTAGCATACACCAGCTATAGCGCAAGTGAACCTGACTTTGCTGAGACAAAGGGATAAAAGAACTAAGGAGGAAGAAGAGATTCTTGGTGTGTTTAATGAATAAAGGAATGTTGCTTTAGTACTAATATTATCACATTTTAATTTAGCTCTTAGTAACTAGGTCAGCTCAAGTTTAAACACTGATATTAAGGTTAGCTTGTTTGTATTGCTTAGACAAATCTTCTTGCCAACTCTCAGAATTTGTGGGGGGTTGTTGGAAAATTAAATTCTAAGAGTTGGTCAAAACCTTTGTTGTCTCCTATTTTTTGTTACAAATAACTCTTAGTCCTAGCTTTTTGTGTGGCTGTTAATTTTCTACTTAAATGAGTGATTCTCATTTAATAAGAATGAGTGATGCAACATTACTTGTGGATTCTCATGATTGAAGAATGAGCATGGCTTTGTGTATAAAGCAACATTCCTTTATTCAATAAACACACCAAGAATTTCTTCTTCCTCCTTAGTTCTTTTGTCCCTATGTCTAAGCAAAGTCAGGTTCACCAGCGTTATAGTTGGTGTATGTTAAGCGTAGTTAGTCTGTGTAACCTGTCGAAAGCATGCCGGATTCTTAACGCTTTTAAGGCAGTGTGGCTTTTAAGGCAGTGTTATTATAACACAGCACAGACTTCATTTCCCACTTGTTTTTGTTCTCCTTTCTTAAAGATTGCTAGCCTTCATTGACGTTGGGACTATTTTCCCAACAGTTAAAATTGTTATTGCACCAACAGTCAACCTTTCGGATCAATGGCTCCTTCTGTGATACTCGATCTATCCAAGATCACTACACTCGATGGGAAAAACTACGAGCGTTGGACTCACAGGATGCTTATTCTTTTCTAACAACTGAAGTTGGTCTATATGCTATTCTCCAATCCACCCGAACCTACTAGTGTTCCCGTTTGTTGGTCAAGAATCGAGAGAAGTAAGCCCTGAACCGGATTACACTATCGAACAAGGATAGGTGCAACCCCGATGCAATTTATAGATGACAACATGGCAGCCAGAGGATACCTTTTGTCACAGATGAATGACAAGCTCTTTGACATCTATGTCAAACAAGACTCAGTAAAGATTATTTGCGAAACGCTGTCAGAAAAATATGGTGCAAATGATGTTGAAAGTCAAAGTGTAAAAAATAACAGGAACAAAAGGAGTGAAAAAATCAAGAAACTGAAAGGAGTCTGCTTCGTGTGCGGTAAGCAAGGACACCGAGCATTTCAATGCTATTATCGCAAGGGCAAAACTAGTAGAGGACAAAGCTGAACCAGATTGAACCATAGATCTATCTGACAAAAACAAGATGAGTATTACTATTTTTTAACTAGTAGTTACTTTTGAGTAGCTCATTTTGCTCTAGTTACTAAGAGATAATTTAAAATCTAATAATATTAGTACTAAATGGTAGTTGAGTTGACTAAATATTTTGAATGCATGTTAGTACTCATTAGTGTTTTAGTAGCATGAAAAAGTCATCATTCTTGAATACTCTTTCTAGGAAGGTGGTTTTTAAGTAAACTTTGGTTTCACGACTCGACCTAGCACTATCTAAGAAATAGGGGGTTGATCATGCAGGCTAGTTGAAGCGCTATTTGATCCTCACCTGAAATGGGTGTTGATGTCTCGGACTCTTGGCTGAGACCCGGCATGTCCTCGGATGGTGTCTATAATTCAAGCCTTGAGCTCGATCACCACCTTCACCACCAGTTAGGTCGGCTAAGGTTCAAGATAGCCTCCTCAATCTCCACCATGGGCTCGGCCCATGGTTGGCTTCCTAGAGTGCCTTCTCGACTATGGTATGAACCTGCAGGTCTCTCTTGCTTATTTTGCGGCACGCCCATAGGTAGCAGCTACGGCTGACGTTCTGGTTTCGCCGGGCGACCCCAACCTCTATTTTGAGGTTGATTGATCCTTCCGTCTATATAGAGTCCCTCGTGAACCCAGATAAGGGGGTCCTTACTTGCCCTAGTTGTTTCCTTGATAACCCCAACTGAGTGAAGGTGTTATAGTACATGACGTTCACCGAGTGGCCCGTATCTACCAGTACCCGGCGCACCATTACATCAGTGATCTCTACTTAGATCACCAAGGCGTCCCGGGCGTCATTGGTGAAGGTGATGAGTTTCTTCCTCAGCTTCTTCTACTGTGGGGTCGCAAAACCTCGCTCATGTAGAGTCTTCTAGTCCATTTCTTCCTCTTTGTTGGTGTGTCCCTCCCCTCTGGTCCCCTAAAGATGACATGGATAACCTGTTTCTTCTAGATGTGGTGGGATATCTAGCTCCTTCTCCTCCTCCACAGTGAGCTGGCTGAGCTCTCTCTTGCATGGTGCTAAGGTGGATGTCTCGGAGCCACCGCCCTTCTTCCACATTTCGCTCTGAACCTGCCCTTGTCCTGGTCTCTTCACGAACTGCCCGAAAAATTGTTTGGCA
This sequence comes from Ipomoea batatas, assembly GCA_002525835.2. Lineage (NCBI taxonomy): Eukaryota > Viridiplantae > Streptophyta > Magnoliopsida > Solanales > Convolvulaceae > Ipomoea > Ipomoea batatas. The sequence goes on along the minus strand of NXFB01000451.1, from coordinate 66,542 downwards.
TTTATGTCAAACAAGACTCGGCAAAAGTTATTTGGAAAATGCTATCAAAAAAGTATGGTGCCAATGATGCTGGAAATCAAAGTGTCAGGAATAACAACAAAAGGAGTGGAAAAGTTAAGAAACTCAAAGGAGGTTGTTTCGTGTGCGGTAAGCATAGACACCGAGCATACCAGTGTTATCATCGCAAGGGTAAAATTCACATAGAGGTCAATCTAACGGAGCAAGATGAGTATAGCATCCCCTTAATTAGTAGTTATTTTGAGTAACTCTTATTTGCTATAGCTTCTAAGAGCTCGCATAATATGATTATTAGTACTGAATACTAGTTGATTAGTGTAAATTTTAAATGCATATTAGTGCTTGTCATTTCAATGTGCTGAATGCTGGTGACATTGTTGCATATTAATAGACACAATTAATAGTGACACGCACAAAGATAAGTGAATTGTTTGATGAGATACAGCCACATAGTTTGAATTATTTGAATTGTGTACTGAGACTGTTTGTCAAATGCGATAAGCATATATCAAAGACCTTTTCACCTTGTGTTGGTAGCATGAAAAAGTCATCATTCTTGAATACTCTGTCTAGGAATGTGGTTTTTAAGTAAACTTTGGTTTCACCCCTCGACCTGGGAGTTTTTAAGAAGTAAGGTGTTGGTCATGCAGGCTAGTTGAAACGCTACTTGACCCTCACCTGAAATGAGATTGGCTTTCACATACTATCGAAGCTTTGTAATAGGCATTGCTTAAGTTGATTTAAACTACCTTTTTATTAACAAAAGGGTACTATGTATTCTCTTGAGAATAAATTTAAGTGTGTACTGATTTGCGTTATACCAATGCTATATATGAGTTATGTAGTGAAGGGAAAATTGTGAAGTTAAAATAACGTAACTTTGAATGCTAAAGTTATAGATGTTGAATTTCATCTTGATGAAATTTATGTAGATAATATTTCTCTAATAAATGTCAGTTTGAAAATAATCTTTGAGTAAGAGATTTACTTTTTTCAAGAAAGTATGCTGAATTTATGATTATGTTGTTCAACTTGAAGCAGCATGCAACATGCAAACAATATTATCTTTGTGGCTTAGTAGTAATGAGCATTTGTATATATGATTTAAAATCTTAATTGGAACATCTAGAAGATCTAGGATTCCTTTATAAAGGGAAACCTTAGTGGTTTGAGGTAAACAATTTGGTTGAAATATATTTCACTATTGAGAGTGTATTAACCAAGTGCAGGATTGCTATAAAGCTTGCCTAGGTCGATCTTCTAAGGAGCCAATGTTGGGCACAAAAGATCAATCTGAGTAAGAAGAGATCAAGTACTTTTGAGAAGAATACTTGTAATCGTTGTATTGTGAGGGTAATCAGCTCTTTATATTTCTTTTCTATAAGTCTCTTTACTTTACCGAGAATAATAGTAAAAGAGAATGTTTCATGTTAAGCATGAAAATCTCTAGGGTATTATTTATGAGTAAATAAAGTACTCATCAAAGTGTATGTAAGTTTGATGGACTTGATCAACTTATTTTAAAAGTGAAGACTAATTATGAGATTAATTAGTCGTTGAATTGTTGATGGAATGACTTAAATCCCAATAGGTGATGAATTCATGGTGGATCCCACTTGTGTGGTCAAACGAAGTCATGGAAAGAGTCAGTAAGTAGTACACTAATTGGTCATTCCAATGATGTGTGTACTGGTGAGGTTGAGCTACAGCTCTTAATGAATTTATAACCTTATGAGATGGGTGGTTCTATTGAGACAGACTTAATGAATTCACCGCTTAATAATTGAGAGAGTGAACATAAAATGCTCTTAATGATTTCACACCCTAATTTGGGTAGTCTATATTGATATATGCTTAAAGAAATCACCTACTTAAGTGAAAAAGGTTAACCACCTTTTCTGAAAGATAATGAGCTATCTTTCTATAGCACTCATGGGCGGCATCCGGATATCCAATTGAGTAAAAATATATGAGAAACATGATTTTCTTAGTGAACTACCAGATTTATGTCTTTAACTACTATATAGCCTTTAAAGGTGGTTTATACTGAGATAGACTTGACAGAGTTAAATGTCTACATTGAGATAGACTTGACAGAGTTAAATGTCTATGTTGAGATAAACTTGACAGGGTTAAAATGTCTATGTTGAGGTAGACTTGAGAAGGATGAAGGTCTATATTGCGATAGACACAATAGACTTGAATATTAAGGTTTCATCATAAGTAGTCAAAAAGTTTGACTTTCATAGCACCTGCATTTTAGAGTTGATGTGTGTCTTGAGTTCAAAATTTGTCTAACCGATGAGTTCAAGATTCATATCCCGCTCGGTAAGAAAATTACACAGTGTCACTACGTGTCAGTTCAAGAATAAAAAAACTGACATTAAGATCAACTAGTTTGTATTGCTCAGACATTATCTTTTCTAGCTTTCTACTTTGAATGTGTGGGGGATTGTTGGGAGTCATTCAAAGCAGCGCTAATTGGTTGGGGTCATGGGACACGTGCCATAGCTTCCTGCTTCACCTCTCTTCTCATGCGCACTTCCTTGGCTGAGAATGTGGGTGGTTGTTGGCTCATTCACTATATAAACAACAATAAACATTGAGAAGGGACACACCAAAACAAAAGCTCTCTTCCTCCTTTTTTAATTTATCTATCCCATTGTCTTAGCAAAGTGAGGTTCGCATGCGCTATAATTGGTGTAAGCTTAGCGCAGCTAGTCTGTATAACCTGTCGAAAGCGTGCCGGGACCCTTAACTACACCGTTACTTGGAAAATAACGCTTTTAAGGCAGTGTTAATTTAACACGACACATACTTCATTTTCTGCTTTAATTGTTCTCCTTTTTCCTAAAGAGTGTCAGGATTAGTTGACGTTGCCTCTATTTCACAACAGCTTGCTCCACCTCTCGCTTGCCCGGAGGATTCCATCGCAACATTGTTCGTCTAGGCATTCTCGAAGTTTCCCAAAGCTGCTTGGCTTGCTCAAAATCTCGTTTAAACTCCAAAATCCATTCCGCTAAGTGTATGGGCTTCCTGTCACCATCTACGAAGATTCCGGCGGTTGGAAAATAGAGGCAACGTCAACTAATCCTGACACTCCTTAGGAAATGGAGAACAACTAAAGCAGAAAATGAAGTTTGTGTCGTGTTAAAATAACACTACCTTAAAAGTGTTATTTGCCTGGTAACGGTGTAGTTAAGGATCCAGGCACGCTCCTGACAAGTTACACAGACTAGTTGCGCTAAGCTTACACCAACTATAGCGCAGGTGAACCTCACTTTGCTCAAACAATGGGATAGAGGAATTAAAAAGGAGGAAGAGAGCTTTGTTTTTGGTGTGTTCCTTCTCAAAGATTATTGTTGTTATATAGTGAATGAGCCAACAACCACCTACATTCTCAACCAAGGAATTGCGAATGAGAAGGTGTCCCATGACCCCAACTAATTGCGCTGCTTTGAATGATTTCCAACAATCTCCCACACATTCAAAGTAGAAAGCTAAAAAGGACAATGTCTGAGCAATACAAACGAGCTGACATTAATATCAGTGATTAAACTTAAACTAATACATAGTGACATTGAGTAATTTTCTTCCCGAGAGATATGAATCTTGAACTCATCGGTTAGACAAATTTTGAACTCAAGACACACATCAACTCTAAAATGCAGTTTCTATGAAAGTCAAACTCTTTGACTGGTTATGATGAAACCTTAATATTCAAGTCTGTTGTGTCTATCTCAATATAGACCTTCAACCTTGTAAAGTCTATCTCAACAAAGACATTTTAACCCTGTCAATGCAAGTCTATCTCAATATAGACATTTAACTCTGTCAAGTCTATCTCAATATAGATATTTAACTATGTCAAGGCTATTTCAATATAGACCACCTTTCAAGGCTACAGAGTAGTTAAAGACATAAATCTGGTAGTTCACTAAGAACATCATGCTTCTCGTATACTTTTACTCAATTGGACATCTGGATGCCAGTGAGTGCTTTAGAAAGATAACTCATTATCTTTTAGAAAAGGTGATTAATTAACCTTTTTCACTTAAGTATGTGATTTCTTTAAGTCTATCCCAATAAGTCAATATAGACTACCCAAATTAGGGTGTGAAATCATTAAGAGCATTTTATGTTCACTCTCTCAATTATTAAGCGGTGAATTCATTAAGTCTGTCTCAATAGAACCACCCATCTCATAAGGTTATAAATTCATTAAGAGTTGTAGCTCAACCTCACCAGTACACAGATAATTGGAATGACCAATTAGTGTACTACTTTGTGACTCTTTCCATGGCTTCGTTTGACCACATAAGTGGGATCCACCATGAATTCATCACCTCTTGGGATTTAAGTCATTCCATCAACAATTCAACAACTAATTAATCTCATAATTAGTCTTCACTATTAAAATAAGTTGATCAAGTCCATCAAACTTACGTACGAGTACTTTATTTCACTACAAGAAAATTCGCGATTCGCGACGGAAAAATCGCGACGGAATAGCGACGGAATTAAATTCCGTCGCAAATTAACGACGGAATCGCGACGAAATTATTTTCCGTCGCGAATTTTGGAGCAAATAGAAAATAAAACCCGCGAAAACATTGCGGCAAAAATCTCGCGACCGAATTTGCGACCGATATTATTTCCGTCGCGAAATGGCGACGGAAAAATCGCGACGGAAAT
>NXFB01000450.1:52532-67100 GCA_002525835.2 Ipomoea batatas | reverse complement strand
TATCACCATCTTCAATATCATGGAATAAATATATAATTATGTCAAATTTGGCTACAAGCTTTTTACAAATTAAATATCATGTGAAGAAAATAGTATGAACAAGAAAAAGTGAACAAAGAATTTATATTTGAATTTCAAAGTGTGCCGGTACAAAATCTCTATCAAGGAAATCCTCTGATTCTCCACCTAGTTAACTTGACTTGAAAATTTAGCCGAATGGCCTCCGAGATGTGACTTGTTCTTCAATGAAGGGTTGATTTGTTGCTTAATCTTCGTTGAAGAGCCTCCGGGCTTAAATTGGCCTAATCTTCAGTCCCACTTTAGCTTGTGACTTGATCACTTGAATTGTTTTGCAGAGTTGTTTTGCAGAGTTTCAATATGTATTTCTGCAGTGCTTCTTTATGACTTTAAGTCTTTACTCCAAGGAGAAATGTTGTGGAGCTCCAAGTGATGCTTGAGAATGAAATGAATGCCTCTATTTATAGGGGTGAAATGTGAGAATNCCCTCCAAGCCTAAAGCCACCCCACCTCCCTCCAGATTCCAGACAGCCACCGCCCCACAGACCTCTGTCTCTCAGTCGCACCGTCCCCACCGCCAGCGCCAGTCACCCCTTCCGACTGCCGCCAGCCACCGCCAGCCGCCAGAATTTTAGAATTTTAAAATTTAGGTTAAACAAATTCGGTTAATCGATTAACCGAAAAAAAATTCGGTTCGGTTAATTCGGAAATACAACTTTCGGTTCGGTGAACGGTTAAAGGGTTTGAGAAGTTCGGTTAATTCGGTTTTGGTAGTTCGGTTCGGTTAACCGAACGGTTAACCGAATGAACACCCCTATTGATTTGAACAAACTTAGTCCTTCAATTGTCCATAATATACCACATTTAGTCCCTTATTTTATATAATTAGAAACATTGTTAATAATTTTTTCATGAAGTTATATTTGTCAATTACTCTCTAACTTCATTCTCTCATCTCTTAAATGTCAGCCATCTACATTAAACATTTGAATTGCAAGAACCCTAACTCAAACAATCAAAATCAATCAATATTTTTTAATGAAAATTTTATTGAAATTAATCTGCAACATCATGACATAATAGCAAATGGGAAATCTCCAAAAGAAGAAATCTTACCACAACCTTCTTGTCTCCAAAAGAAGAAATCAATCAATATTTTTTAATGAAAATTTTATTGAAATTGTCAAACGAGGTATACATCTTCGCCAATGAGTTAACCCGAAGATGAAGATGGCGTAAAATTTTAAGAGGAGAGAGAATGCAACTGGAGAGTAATTGACAAATATAACCCATGAAAATAAAATTATTAATAAAATTTATAATTATATTAAATTAGGGACTAAATTTAATATATTATGGACAATTGAAGGACTAAGTTTGTTCAAATTAATTGATAGGGGCCAAATTTCTAAAAGTAAAACAATTGAGGGACCAAAAGTGCCGTTTTCCCTATATATAATTATATATCAATCTAAATATTCTTAAAACATTATAACAAAATTCATTCCGTGCAACGCACGGGCAAAAATACTAGTACATATATATACCATCTTTTTTTTTTTTTTGCTTTTAACTACAATACTGTTGACATACATCTTTTTTTCATTTTAACTACAATACTATACACATACACGTATCATACCTTAATTTTCGACCTTTTAACTACTTTTTTTGGAAAAGCTAACCTGCATTCCCAGAATGCATTTGTTTTTAATCAAACATGCATTCATGGAAGTACTTTTCCTATCTTTGTTTCCTTTTCAAAAGCAGCTTATTTTTGTATTCCACCCAAAAACCAGCCCAATCGTGTTTAATTTATGACTCCAACTTTTGCTTTAGAAAAAAAACAAATTCTTCTCTGCTTTGTTTAATCACAACTGGAGAGAGACCAGAGACCACTGTATGTGCTTGCTTCGAAAGCCTGGTCATGGAGCCTTCTGCTCTGACAAATTTTAATGGCACCACTTCTTCCAAGAATTGACTTTTCCCCATCTTGCGTGCTTATGTGTGCAAAGTGCCGCATGTTGTGGCTGCCTGTGCGATATATACACAATTACATAGCATATGAGCTGGCAACTTGTATGTGTGATGTGTCATGGGTATATATATAATACTATACTCCACTGGTCCATGTGATGTGAGTGTATATATATGTATTCCACTGCTTGTGTATACTACATATACATTCATTACGTAGGGTCCATATATTACACATTTAATACTTTGGAGTTTGGTCCATGTGTATATATATGTTTAATGCTCCCACTATCATCACTTTGCAAAGTTTGCATGCCATCCCACCATCTTTACTCTTCTATTTGCATGCTTATATATTATGCACAATCCATATTTGCTTTATATATATGTTATGTGTGTACACATACATACAGGGGCGGAGCCAGGATTTGTTGGCGCGGGGGGCCAACAATTGTAGTGTATTTCATTTTCCTTAGCCGTAAAAGTATAGTGCTCTAAGAGATATTTAACTACCATTTAACTACAATATCTAGACTTTTTGCAATGGTGAGAACGGATGAATCCATCTCCAATACTTCAATAAAGAATAATTTATTAAAAAATCCAACGCTTTAAAAATTAAAAAAGAAATAAAAAATTATCTATAGACTTGGAGCTTTAAAATTGAGAAGAAATTACGTGCATGGTAGGCCCCGCAATCAACAGGCTTAATTGCTCAAAGCTTTATTCTTCAATTCATAATACCCATAATTTTCTTTTTTCTTCCTGCATTATTTATTTCAATGGCACCCAGCAAGGGATACAAATATAAATTAAGGAAGACAATGATGGAATAATCTCGAAATTTATGAGAAATTTAAGAAAAGAGAAATGAGAAAGAGAGAGAGTCAGAGAGACGAACTTGGTTTTCCTCTCTCTACTTGCTGCCTGCTCACCTACTGAATACAATGAATGGGAATAGTGGAGTATAATACGGAGTAATTCCACTCTTCTACCGAAATTTAAGAAAATGGTTGGCTTTCCTCTTTACAAAGTACCATTACTTGTTGCCTGCTTGTTTTTTTCTCCACCACTGTAACTGCCGAAATGGAATATTGCTTGGTGCTTTCCCAAACCTTTTGTCTTCAAGTCCACCTAATGCATATGCATATATATAATATAATAATAGAATGGAAGGGAAAATAGGATGCGCTAGAGAGGGCAGGGGGGCCAAAAAGCCATTATAATATATATTTTTTACAAAATTTACTTCTGGATAGGTAGAGGGGGGTCAAAAAAAAAAATTATAATAGTAATAAAAACAAACCAAAAAAAATTTGGGGGGGGGGGCCAAGGCCCCCTGTAATCACCATGTGCCTCCGCCCCTGCATACATAATATATGTAGCACGTGCATGTGCATAATACGCACGTAGCAAGCATTTTCTTTAGCATTTCGGTGACAAATTTTTTTTTTTTTTTTGCTTATAGCTTTACAAAATTTCGGACTTCATAATTCTTTGCAAACTTTCTACAATCTGACGAAGCGATATGCTCTGCCTTTTTTGCTTTCATGTGTCCATGCTCTGGATGTTAACATAACATTTTCACAATTCAATTTGCTTCTAACTTTTTAATGCCCCACAGCCACTACTGGTGTGAGTAAATATATAATAATATACATGGGTGTAATTTGATTTGAGTAGTGTAGGCATGTATATGGCGTGCATAATTTATATATATAATATACACATATGTATATGTATAAAATATATATATAATACATATGTGTAGTGTAGGTATGTATAATATATATATATATATATATATATATATATAATATGTGGATATAATATATATTGTATACACATTATTCGAGATGCCTTGGGAACTTTGTACACGCAAAAACATTTTCATGACAGTTTTTTTTTCGAGCCTTAGGCTTAGAACTTTTTTTCAAACTTTATGATTTCTTCACCCACTTTCTGACTTGAGTGGTCCATTAATCCTCAATGGGACTTGACAAGAAAAGGAAACCCATAGTGTCGACTGATAAGACCGGAAAAGACAGTATGTCACGCTAAGAACCCTTCTAGTCACAACATTGCCATTTTGAGTAAAAATTGGACTTTTGACACTACAACTCAGCGGTCAAAGACATGGGTTCTGCAACCTCGCCCACGCCACGTGGAATGTTCAGACATACTCCCGACTTTTAGGGAGATGACTTTTATGGAGATACTTGAAGGTGAAACCTCGTGGAACTAGCACCCCTGCTTTAAGAGTCAGTTCAATTTAATCAAGGAACACTGAGAATGAATTGAGGTCATATGCATCATGACCTCATAGGGAGGTCACCATGAGACAGCTTCAACTCGTGTCGAGGAGTCTTGAAAGTTTTGTGGCAGCATCAACTCGCCTCATCCCGTCCCATATGAACGGGATGCCTTTCTTCATTAACCGACTAAAGGGTTGACATCTTCTCGCTAGGTTTGATATGAACCTTCGGATGTATGCCAACTTCCCATGTAAGCTTTTAAGCTCATGAAGGTTTCTTGGTTCAGACATCTTCATTATAGCGTCGATCTTAGCCTATTCAATCTCGATGCCCCTGTGTCGAACAGTGAACCCAAGAAACTTTCCAGCAGCACATTTCAAGGGGTTCATCTTGAGTTGAAACTTTCGCAGGCGGTCAAAGACTTTCCTTAAGTGCCCCAAGTGATCTATGTGGTGTTTTGACTTCACAACCAAGTCATCAACGTAGCATTCCACCATTTTATGAAGCATATTGTCAAATATGGTGTGCATAGCCCTTTGGTATGTAGCGCCTGCATTTTTCAAACCAAAGGGCATTACTTTGTAGCAGTAGATGCCTTTTGGCTTCGAAACGCTGTCAATTCCTCATCTATCGACGCCATGCGAATTTGATTGTAACTGGAGGAGCCATCCATGAATGACATGATCTCATGTTCAGTTACGACATCTATCATCAACTCTGTGATGGGAAGTGGGAAATCATCTTTTGGGCATGCAACATTAAGGTCCCGAAAGTCAACACATATGCGGATTTGACCGTTTTTCTTGCGCACCGGAACAATGCTAGATATCCAAGTTGGATATTTCACTTCGCGAATAAATCCAGCCTCTATAAGTTTGTTGACTTCTCCTTCAATTGAGGGAATGAGTTCAGGGCGAAAGCGTCGTTGAGCTTGCTTGACTGGACGACATGACTTTTTCACTGCCAAGCAGTGCACGACCACCTTTGGGTCTAACCCTGGCATCTCCTTGTACGTCCATGCGAAGACATCAATGTACTTTTTCAACAATGCGACATAGATTTCTTCATGCATCTTCATTAGAAAGGAGTGTACTAATGAAGATAGGCCGATGATTCTCAAGAGTTTCTAGATCAACGACCTCCTTTAATTAATCTATTGCGGCTTGTACCCCTTCCTCTAACTCATGGGGTGCTTCTTCTGCGTTTTCTACCTCAATCGGGGTCTCATCACATAGAGTGATGTGGAAAGATGACGCTTCCTTGCCCTGAAGTGGTACTGCGTCATTACTTGAGCCAACGCTTTCCTCATTTTCCCCTTTTTGTACACGAGTGTGTACAATGGTCCTAGGTTGGACTTTCAACATTTCTCCACATGAAATATGAATATCTTTTTCTCGTCTCATACGAGAAGGAATCATGCTTCTAAGCCTTTTAGAAGATTCTACTAAAACAGGACGACTTGCGTTGTTTTTCACACTTGGACAACTCCAAGTCGATCATTAATTGACTTTCTTTTGGAGGTTTTAGGATTTGACCCCAATCTATCAAAGACTGAGCGTTGAGACTCCACCTTACCCATTCTTTTGAAGACTGACTTCTTCTTGCCATTGGTAGGAGTGAGTCTTTGATCATACCCACTTTCATCTATGGAGATACAATTGCTCGCAACCCTATTTATAAAGATTCGCACAGGTTTAGGGGGGACATAACCCAACCCTTTGCGTACATATGGCTCTTGTTGATTTGCCTTGCCTATGCCACCGGCTTCGGGGATAAGCGTTCCCAACTTTCGAGGCTCATTAGGATTATAGCCAGCTTTAGCTGAAGCTTATAAGCGTTAGGGTCAAAACCCTCAGTACGCTTGGTGGGCAAGACTTGGTCTAATTTATCACGACTTTTCTCCTCAGATGATTTTGCTTCATCTATTTTAAGTGTGTCAATTCTTGCAAGCGGGAAGATGAGTTTTGTAATGCGTTGATCCCCTTCCACGACTTCCTTTCCCTTTGACTTTAGTTGGGAATGCGGGTTGTCGTTGCTTTTCTGGGCATCTTCCACAAAGAACTGTTTCTTTATATAGAACTTTGCATCCGCAAAGTAAGACTCAACCTCTGTGAACGGGCTTTCATCGGCGACTACCTTTTCAATCACGCCGTTCATTTCATACATAAAGCATTGATGCCGAGACGAGGGAACCACCCCATTTTCATGTATCCAAGGCCTTCCGAGTTACAAGTTATAAGATGTCTTTTCATCTATAACATGACATACGACACTTGAACTTAGGCCTCCAACTCTTAAGTTGAGATTGATGATGTCGATTGCTCTCTGTCCTCATTGGTTGAAGCCTTGTATCATTAGACGGCTTTGGGCGAGATCATCTGTAGATCCACCAAGGTCTTTTAGGGCTCGAAGGGATAAGATGTTGACAGCTAAGTCTTGATCAACTAGAATTCTTTTGAGCTTTGCCCCCGTGTGTAGCCTTCGACAAATAGTGGGCGATTGTGTGGCACACCTCCAAGTAAAAAGTCTTCATCCTTGAAGGTAATTTCTGTGGAGTAGGAAGCTTCCCTATACATTTGCACTTCCTCGTTTTCGGTGTGTTTAGGAGATGAACATTCTCCTACATCCACTTGCTTATCGTTGATATTAAGGTAGTAGCTAGCAGTGTCTGCCCCTTGAAGATTGAATCCTTTTGGCATATATTGAGCCAAAGGAACTGGTGCTCGCGGCTGCTTGACATGCCCCTTTATCTTTGATCTACGGGCATGGCCATTTTTGAGGTGTTTGCAAGCCAACTTTTCACTGTGTGCTTAGGATGTCTCACATGCTCACATGCTCACTTTTCTTCTTTCTATGAGTGACAATCACCCATTTTCCTTCAGATGTGCTATCATTTTTCTGTGGTTGTGAACATTGACCAGCAGCATGTTTAACAGTGAACAGGAGTGGACGCTTTCGTTGCCTCCCATATTCCTTCTCAGTACACAAAGGAACAAACTGTCCAAGTGTAATTGAGATTTGATTTGTGCTTGCGTTGGCATCAGTAAGCCCAATTTTCCCGTCTCTGGCCAGTGCCATAACTTTATCCTTGAAGATAAAACACTGCTCAATCGGATGACCCAGAAGGCGGTGGTACTTGCAGTAATTTGGGTCATTCACTCTTGAAGCCTCATCAGGACGTCTCATCTCAGGAAACTCAATGAGCCTATGTTTGAGTAGCTCATCAAACATAGGAGATATATCAGAATCCAAGAAAGGATACGTTTTCTCTTGTCTTTCTTCAAGAGTTGGCCTTCTACCTCCCCTTGACGGGCCAGAAAATGATCTGGGCCTAGGCCTTTCGTTTGCTTTGGTGAAGACTGTCATTTGTGTAGCCTTCACAGTCATTGCTTCCTTTTCTTGTTTTGGAAATGGTTTATTTTCTTTCCTGAACTCTTGCTTTCCAGACGCCTTGGAGGAGTTAGGCAAGTTCAATACGTTGAGCCCTCCTCTAGCTTTGATGCTCAACTCTATGCCGTGAGCACGACTAGACAACTCTTCGAAGGACTTTGGCTTAATCCCTTGCAGGATATAGGAGAGTTCAAAGTGCATTTCTTGGATACACATCTCTATTGCAGAACTTTGAGATATCCTCTCCTTGCAATTTAGGCACAATTCCCTCCACCTTTCAATGTAAGCACCGGCACGCTCGCCTTTCCACTGGACAGTGGTGGTGAGTTCCAAGAAGCTGACCGTTCTCCTTGTACTATAGAAGTGGGTTAAGAACTCACGCTCAATATCATGCCAATTATCAATGTAGCCGAATTCGAGATCAGTGTACCAATCAAAAGCAGTTCCCTTTAAGGAACAGACAAAATTCTTTACCAAGAGGTTGCCATAAGTCCCTACATCATTGCATGTTTCCACAAAGTGGGCAATGTGCTGTCGAGTATGAGGGTTGGCCTCCATCCAACTTGCCTTTGATAGCCCCCATTATGTAGTCGTTCAACTGATCCACCGGTATCATGCCTTCGGTGATTGGTATAGTTTTCTCAGTTGCAGGCAAGTGAGAAGTAGTTTTTCTTGGAGCACAACTTCCTGGACACCATCACGTTCAGGTTCATGGTTTTATATTTTTGAACTGATTTATAATATCCACATCTTTCCAAAAATTATATGATCCACATGTATTCTTGATGGGCCAAACCAAGTCAATGCCCGTTAATTTGAGCAGCCCAATTGATCCAATAGCCTAGTCCAACTCAGATAAATATATTCCTTGAATTTGGGTCAACAGTTTAGCAAGAATTACTTTAAATTAATTAATTAGACCAATTAATTATTCAATGGGTCATTTAATTAACCTAATTTTTTTTATTTCTAGTGGAAGGGGGAAACCCAAAGTAGAGTACACTGGCTAAAACTACAACCAACAATATAACACCACCATCAACCTCTAACATGATTATTCCTCTAACATGATTATTAGAAAACAGAAAGAACATCAATGAGTAGGCTGGCTGCATGAAGCACAATTGGGGACCGCCGTGCTCCTCAAACAAGCCATAGTGCTCAGAGGCACTGATGATCGTACATCACAGAGTTGTCAAGATTAAAGTGGCCAGCCTCATCGATCATTGCATCATCAGGATCCTCTAACGAATTCGCAAATAATCTAGCATTATCAAGAGGATCCTCATTGAGTTCAAAATCATCCTCATTTCTGTGTGACGACACAGGTGCATCTGCTGAGTGATGAACCACCATGGTTGAAATTTGTTTCCCACGATTGGAGCCCCTCACAACTGTGTGTTCTGATGCAGCTGCAGCTCTCCACGACCCAATAACATTATTTGAATTTCTAGTGCTAACATGCATTTCTTTAATTTAGAATTCGATGTCTACAATGCCTTTATTCAATAATTTTTTTTATTCATTATCAAAATATAAAAAAAGAGATATTTTTTTGAAAGGTAAACGTAGCTATTCCATTAATTCATAATATAAAACGTTTACATCAATGATCAATGAAATGGTAAATCATTCTTTACAGTCAGACATAGAAACAACTTTTCTAATTATGCTATAAAAAACTTGAATCGCAGACTGCTTCATAACTATGAAGCTATGTTGCTTCAAAGAGCTTAAAGCTTCATCAAAGATCTGGGTCTTCGTCATCATTCTTCTTTGCTCACCTAGGATAAGATCAACACTTGCCGAAACCAAACTAAACGATTTATGCTAATGAAAATGAAAAGCTCGCGAAAGTAACAAGAGGAAAAATGCTCGTGAAAGTAACGAGACGAAAACACAATAATAGAGAAAATAAAAAGTGGGTAAAGTCAAAGTAGGGTTGGGAGTTCAAGACTACCAACACAAACCCTAATACCTACCTACTATTATTTTATTCAAAGGGAGAGAAAACGGAAGAAGGAGATCTGTGGCGGTGGTCGGAGGCGGGTGGAGCTGCGACGGTGGTCAGGGCGGAAGAAGAGCGAGAGCAAACGTAGAAGGTGACCATTATTCTACAATGAAAGAATTTCTTACCTTTAAATTTATTAAATAATTATATTCACTACATTGTCCATTATTTTGTTTTTACACTATCTTGTAATTAAATATCAGTTATAATACAAAATATGTTATATATTTATTTACCAAGTATTTTATTAATACCATAGAAAAAATAAAAAACAGTTTGAAGTCAATCATATTAACTACTTGGGGAGGATTTATTGACTGTTAGCAGCCCCGAGACCTTAGATTTTTATGATACCAATATCCATAGTTTAGATCCCTAATTTTTTATCTCGTCTATTATACTTTAGAATAGGCTGAATTCATGACCGAAGTGTTGTAATAAGCATAGGTCGAGTTCTACTCGCCGTCAATGACGAACAGATCGATGAAGCACGAGGAAACAAAGATGGAATATCTGAAGGCCAAAGACATGGCAAGGCTGAAAGAAGACCAAGGGGACGTAGATGCCGAATCATGGAAGTGCCCGCCTCTTGACAATTAAGAAGGCCGAATGGTTAAGATAAATCATTCGAGGAGATTTTGGAAGAATGATAAGGTCAATCATTCTTATGAGCATTTAAGGCACGAGCTATTAATCACTCGTGGATAGGACTACATTCTCTAAGCACCTCATTGTCCTAAACCTTAAGAATGCGAGTGAACAACCTTGGACAAACAAGTTGTAACACCCCCATTTTCATAACTAAAAATTTTTATTAAAAAGGGATTTATTTAATTAAAAATCACTTTTAATTTCGGAATTCCAAAAACAAAACGATAGAAAATAGGGATGCTACCGCCACGTTTAGATACAACTTATTTCTAAACGCACAGGCTAAAACTGTTAGGAACCTTATGTAATAGGTTTTGATGATACCAAATGTAAATCAGAATCCCCTAAGTCTCGAAGGATAGGAATCTATGTAAGTTCGACAAGTAAACTAAGAGCGAAAATATAACCGGGTAACTTTGAGCTCAACTCGGAAATATTTAAGCTTAAGGTAAACTTATTGAACATATTAGAAGTTTTCGTGTTGTAAGTACATAGTCAGATCAGAAGAACGCACGAGACGAGACTGGAGGAATAAGGGTCTGCGAGACATCAACTAAGTCTCGAGACATAGGCAGAGTTCGAGAGATGGGATCTCTCGAGACATCAATCTAGTTCGAGACGTGGATTCTAAGCATCGATCATACGAGACATCATATCAGGTCTCGATACTTCTCCATAGGGCTGAACGGAAATAAAAGTAGCTTGGATTAAAATAATCTAAGTTTGGAGAAGAAGAATATCATGGAGATTAGGAAAGGNTTATAGGTACTGCATCTCTGTTATTCAGTTATTGTATTGGAAAACCTACGTTCATCTGGTATCAGGTAGGGTTAGATCCTTCTCCCTACACCCTCCCTACCCGTAGCGTTATTTCCTTTTATTTTCTTTTTCCCGATGACAACATCGGCCGATGAGGGTGCGATCACCCCCTCTCTCACCACTGCATCACCGCCACCGACACCCACAATTTCCGCTGCTATTGGCGACCGGCGACTGGCGGTGGGGCGTGAATGCGCAAGGTGGCGGCGGTGGGTGTGGCAGAGGGGCTTGGTCGGACTGCTTCTGAGGCGCTTCAGGGGGAAGACTGTTTCTCAGTTATGATTTTTGACTAATGACAATGATAAGTTCGCCAAAAAAAAAACAAAAAAAGAGGAGGTTTAAACGGTTCGGGCGCTGCCTAATGCATAGGCGCAATTTTTACAACATTGTTAAAAAGTCATGAAAATAATGAGTATAAAGACCTTTAATAATGATAATAAAATTAATAATATATTTTATTTCAATTTAGAGCCCAATTACTCTTTCTTTTTGCAAGATTTTGGGCCAAATTTAGGTTTTCTTCATTCTTCATTCTTCTGCCTATCTCCTCTATCCTCATTCTCTTTGTCGAAGAAGACGGCAGAGCCAGAGAGGTGGCGTCGCAGTCGCACTCGCAGACGCAGAGACCAGAGAAGCGAGGCGAAAGCGGAAGCGGCGATTAGCGAGATGGGCGGCAGTGAGCGGAGGTCCACTGTCATGAGGGCACGAGACCGCCGGCAGTAAGCAGAGCCGTCGATCTGGAGGAAGTCCACCGTCGTAGGAAGAAAATGAAGAAACAAGCAGAGGAGGAACACAGTCAAAGGTAAAATGGTCTTTGCCAAATCAAATTTTCTTCACAACCACCCCGAAAAACAAAATCCGAAGGTCTATCACTGAATTTCTTTTCCTAAAAAATGAGGAACTTATTTTCTATTAGAAAATAGAAAATGAGTTCCAATGAACCAAACGTAGGAACTATGCATTTTTTATGATTTGGAGGAAGTGTTTTTCTTCCCAACGAAACATGCCCTTACATCTTAATTAGTGCAATCGAGTAGTTTGATACATGTTGCAATAGCCCTTAAACAAACTGAGTCCAAATTAAATTCACAGAAAATAGGAAAAGAATGCATCAGAAACTACGTAGCATACAAATTGAAAACCAGAATTGAAAGAAATGCAAATTAAACGACATATGTCGTCCATCACCATTCACCAAAACAAAACATGTCAATTGAAGTATGTTACAACAGCATGAATGCATTCTTATTCTAGGCCCCCAGTCCAGGCCAAATTGAAAAACGCAACGAATTGAAAGTTAATCAGTTATATATAACCAAACTAGGTGCAATATCTATATATCTTCACCATCATCCCTCATTTGCAAGGGGGCATCATTTTTGATAACCGTAACCTGCAACACAATATTATCTTTATCATTCCCCAATTCACGAGGCAGGAACTCACAAATGCACTGATCTTCTTCCTCAACGAGGTTCCTTCTGCATAGGGCTCGCCATCCTCCAGACAGCCATGTTCGCCCATCAGCCCAAACCTTTACAATATTTTTCCACTCTTTGCCTTTCGCGTCACGCAGAGTCACAGTTGAAGGTAATTGAAGATTGTAATCCCTAATCACTTCCTTTGGCACATACTGCACATGCCACATTATCCAATCCATTCATAGTCACGTAATTGATCGAGAAACAAGCTAGCTAGACACACATAATCTCAACAATATATATATATATATATAATATCATCTTTCACTCCTCCCTAATCAATAATTAATATAATAGATTGATATCTAGAATAATTACCATATCACCACGCCTTTTTTATCTGCTCAGGTTGAATATAGCGCCCTGATAGAAAAAGATCTGCTCCATAATGATCCGGAATAGCTTTTTTGGATCTACCTAATTAAAAAATAATAATTAATAACTCAATCATACAAAAGTGCATCACACAGATAAAAAATTGAAACTTACTTGACCCGAATTTTTTTTCCTGGGGAAGTGTATGATCATCATCATCATCATCATTGTCCTCCTCTTCTGTTGCATCCATATCTTGGGTAACTACTATACTATGATGATCATCATCATTCTCCTCTCTTGCATTTGCATCAGAATCTGTATCTTCTTCTTTCTTAACATCCTTATTGACACTAATACAGGTATCCAAATCCGAATCCTCTTCTTTCTTAACATATTTCTTGACACGTTTGCAGATATTTGCCTCCAAAACAAATATATCTAGATTCTCATCACCACTTTCCTTTCTTATAACCTCTACTACTCGAGCACGTTCACCTTCCATCCCTATCTTTTCACAGCCGAATGGGTCAACTACACAGAAAGTCAAACACATCATAATCTTTATAGATAAAAAATAATTGATCTCCATATGTGACACAATTATCCTTCACCACTTTTTCCCATCCATTCTCGAAAAACATAGTACCTCAAATTTTTGATATCTCGACCATCCAAACTTTCGTTTCTCGATTCATCAATAAAACCCTCATTTTCAAATCTCTTCTCTCTGATTTTGTGTACGAAGAAATTTCCTATGGAGGGAAACAACGTAACAGGTTAAATTTGTTATCTTGATGAATGAAACAAACTTAAATTATTTTCAATATTAATTAGAAAGCTAGCTAAGGTTTAGTTAGGCAACAATATAAACACCAATGCTACATTCTCCATCCACAATTTCAGTAGTGTAGAAACAAACAAACATGCAATATAATGTTGGTTTAATTTGTGTATAGGTTAAACATTTTTTGAGAGAAAAGATAGTATATTGCTTAATTAAGATCCGAATACAAGGAATCAGAAATAAAAGTAAGGAGAAATGAAATCCATTCCCTACGAACATGCTGAAAAATGGACTCCTTAGCTATCAAATAGGTTGTACGATTCGCTATTCGCTTAACAAAAGACACAGCATTTTGTATGGTTTTAAACTTAAACTTCTCTTTTGTATGCTACACATTTCCTACATTTACTGGATCATATCTTCTACTCCAACTTTTTCTTCATAACCAAACATTTATAGAGGATATGAAACAACCTTAGCTTAAACAATTGAAGATACTAGTCATATCAGATAACCCCTTGGCCCTTCATAACAATAATACTCTGATATGATTCAATAGGAAGCAAACTCATGAACAAACACTGCCTTAATTTGAACACACAAAAAAAGGCTACAATCATGATTAAACATCTTCAAATTCATTTGCATACAATCAACACATAAGCAAATGCAAATGCAAAAAAAAAAAAAAAAAGTTTTGTGTATACAAACCAATTTTTGTGAGCACGTCTTAGGGCAAAAATCTTGTAAAAGTTAACACTTCTCTTTTGTGCCATTTCCAACAATATAATGGATCATAACTTCTTCGTTTCATCATTTTTTAAATCAAGTAAGACACCTTTATGTAGATGTAACTACCTCATA
>NXFB01000449.1:49289-66414 GCA_002525835.2 Ipomoea batatas | reverse complement strand
ACAAAATTACAAGTTTGAATTCCAGCTCTCTTATTAGTTTAATCAGTAATTTAGACTGGTTTAGCTCTTGACACCCTCAAATAGTGACTATGGGTTTCATTCGTCGCCTAAAAACACAGAAGCACAAAAACATAGAAATGAAAAGGAAGAAGCTAAGGAGAAGAGCAAAACGTACCATTCTGAAGGGCTATGGTGCATTCCTGAGTGTCGACGTGAAGCATAGAACCTTCATATCGCATACCAGACTTTGTTGTTAAGCTTATGAGACTACCAACTTTAATGGCCGCCATTGAACGTCAGCTCTACAGCAGAAAATGAGGAAATTAAGAAAGAAAGAAAGAAACGGCCGCGGGTCGGTGGAATGGTCTACGTGTTGTCACCTTGCCCGGCCCCGTAAATGAGAAATCATACTATTTCAATATAATCTTGGATCATCTTTTCTATATTTAGACTGAATTTTTATATGCTGTATCCATGTAAATAAGTATATTATTTATTCATCAATTCATTATACAAACACACATCAAATAATAACAAATTTTACTTTAAAAAAAAATTAGTCTATATAAATAATAGTCCAGGGGTAATGTATTAATATGAAATATCCAATTTAAACTATATACAACTGATTAAGTAATTTATTCCAATAAGCAAACTATTAGACACTCCATATTTAATATGTGCAAAAGAGGAAAAAGATAATTTAAGCATTAGCATTTTAGTAAGTAAATTATACCAAAATATACTAGCATAGCATATTTTCGATGGTATTTATTAGCAGTGCTAAAAAGCTTATTTAATTATTACACTTTTAATAATAAGAGTATTAATCGACAAGATTAATAGAATCGAGATTATTTTAGAAAAAAAAAAAAGTTGCTATCACATTTTCAATGGTATTTATTAGCGGTGCTAAAAGGCTTATTTAATTATTAGATTTTTATTAGTAAGAGTATTAAATGGACAAGATTAATTGTATCGAGATTATTTTAGAATTGTATTTTATATTAAAAAAATACTACCATATTTTCAAGACAAAAATTTGTGTGAGACCGCCTCACCATGAGACGGGTCGGGTCGGATCGGGTCAAGATGCAGATGTAACACTTATATGCACAATGTCATACTTATATGCTCAAATGTAATACTAATCATGAATAAAATTTTTGTTACTTATAAGGGTAAATGTAATACTTTTAAGGGAAAATACAATACTTTTACATTTCGATTTAAAAGTATTACATTTTTCCTCAAAAGTATTATATTTGCCCTTATAAGTAAGGGCACTTGTCAACATTACTAATTATGAAAAATGTATTACTTTTTCTCTTATAAGTAACAAAAATTGTATTCTTGATTAGTGTTATATTTGAGTATATAAGTATGAGATTTGCACATATAAGTATGACATTTGCATGGTGTCTTGACCCGACCCGACCCGTCTCACGAAGACCCGTCTCACGAATAAGGATCCGTGAGATGGCCTCACACAAGTGTGACCCTATTTTCAATGGTATTTATTAGCTGGGCAAAAAAAGCTTATTTAATTATTACTTTTTTTTTATTATAATAATAAGAGTATTAAATAGTCAAGGTTAATAGTATCGAGATTATTTAGAATAGTATTTAAATCATTATCATTTCACCTACTAACTTTAATCATATCGATCCTATTATTTACCTCATTATCACTTGTATGTGTAATTATTATTATTTACTTTCCTTAACTACAATATATTTACGTGTAAATCTCACTAATAATTTCACATATTTACCTACTCAAGCATTATATATGTATTAAAAAAAAAGGTAATACTACATATAATTACATTTTCTTATTTGAATTTTTAATCCTTATTGATGTGCATGATTTGATTATATTACCAAAAGAAGTAGGTCATAGATTTTTATTTTTCTCATTTTTTTTCCTAATAAAATAAGAGCATATATATATAACAAGAATTTAATTAATTGACCGAAAATACACTTTTTCTTATACGAATTTATATTACCATTACTCTCACCTACACACAATCACCATCACAAAATAGTACGTACTATCATTACCATCACTGTTTATTACTTTCTCGTAGTATGGTTTAAACTTGACACAAATTATTTATAATTCAATATTTGAATAAATTTTTTAGTATTATTGTTAGACAATCTGGGCCAACAGTGATGGTAATTTAGGATCCAGCTACCATGAGAAGTATTCCCCAAATAAGAATTGTGGTATAATTTAGGTAAGGGTTAATTCCATTTTGGTAGTAGATTTATAAGTGACATTTCACTTTTAGTCCTTTTTTATTAGAAAATTTATTTTTGGTCCTACTATTATTGTGACATGATCATTTTTGGTTCTTTATCAGCAAAACAGTTTAAATGTCGTTAAATACAAGGATATTTCGGTCATCAATTATGATTTTTAAAAAAAAAACCATAAAAAAATATAGTGGGTCAACATATTTTGTATAAAAAATATCTAAATGTCATTGTATTTAACAACATTATTTTAACAATTTTGTTGACAAAGGACCAAAAATGGTCATGCCACAATAATGCCAGGAATAAATAATGATATTCTGATTAAAAAAAAAGGACTAAAAGTGGATTGTCACTTATAAATCTAGGACCAATAATAGAATTAACTCATTTAGGTAACTGAAATTAGGCAATCCAAGGTTGTGACCAAATCATCCTAATGTACTAACACCGATTAAGGAAGATATTAATACAGAAAATTGCTTTGAAGGGCAATTTGGTCATCGGCTACCCAACAGGTTCAATAGACTGAAAATATTTTCATTTTCTTGTATTTCGTTGAAAGTTAGAAACTAATCTTTTTCTGTTTGGCTGAAAGTCAGGAAATTGTATTTTTTTTGTTTGGTTATTTTTTAAAAAATAAAAGTAAATCTATCACTAACTTATTTCTTATAAAATATTAATTATTTAATAATGATTACTATTATTTATATTAAATTAAAATTTATAACAGTTATAAAAATTAATAATAATTATAACAAAAAATGTAAATAAATGATTTTTGAATTCTAGCTTATTATAATAAAAATAAATACATAAATTATAAATATAATACGGAGTAATTCTAAATTAAAGAAATTGAATAAATTTTTTTTATTGTTTTGGGACGTGAGCTGAGTGCAGTTGGGATGAGATTTTTATTGTGTGACTCAGCCTACTTCAACTCATATTTAGTTTGATATTAATAAATGTAATAACTTTGAACAAAAGAAATAGAAAAAAAAAAGATTTTTTTTCTTTTTTGGGGTTGTGGGTTGAACTGAAATTTTTATTGTTTGGTCCAATCTAGTCCAATTCATATTTTAATTGACCATGATAAATGTCTAAACTAAGAAATTGAAAAAAAAAAATTATATTCTCTCTTCTTTTTAGAAATTCCTCTTGCGATGATTTTTCGGCGCATTATCGTCAGCCTCTAGCCGAAGCTCTGATAGAGCTTTGAGTCGACGGTGTCCTTGGTCGCCCTCTGGGGAGTCTCACCAAATCTGAACAGATTCCCTAGCCCCCTTTATTTTTCCCTTTACTTTTTTCTTTTAGGTTTTCTCTCTTCATTCTCTCTCGTTTGTGCTTCTCAGGTGTAGTTTGTAGTCTGCCCGGTGACCGTGTATTTCTGTCAGCGTGGTCTCTTTATCCTTTAATATTTCTTTTCATTTTCTGTGGCTTTAAAATCTGTGCAGAAGCTTGTGCTCAATTGGCATGTAGTGGCCACCCTCAGATGGGAGGTCATGAGTTCGAGTCTCAGTGGAAGAGATCTCGAAATTAACTCTTTGTGCTTCAACAGATTGAGAAAAGTATAGATGAACAGATACTACAATGTAATAGGGTCAGTTGTATTAAAAAAAAAAAGTCCTTAATGACTTTGGTTTTGCTTTGGAGTTTGCCAATGGTGCAGGTTGTCTCCCACTTCTCCTTGTAAAGCTTGAGTGGCTGTGGAAAGTGGTTAGGAGTGTGGAAAACCTATTAGTGACTTTGAGGTTCCCAAAGCCAACTTGGTCCTTGTTATTGTTTTTGTTATTCCACGTTGTTTTTTGTTATTCCACGTTGTTATGTTGTTTCTATGATATGTCTTCTTCTTGTCTTTGTCACAAGATGAGTTTTCCTCTATACCTTTTGGTGGGTGTTGTTGTTCTGTTTTTGTCAACAGTGAGAGTTGGATATGTTTTTAGAGATGAAAATAAAGCCTTCATTGCAACTAAAGGAGTTCAGTGGATAGGAATCTCTCACCAAGGAAAGCTGAAGCTATGGCGGTTAGAGAGATCTTCTTCAATCAAATTAAACTCTCTACTAGTAGGCCAAGACTTGTACTTAGTAAGTGGAGCTTCTTATTTTCATCTTAATCTTAGAGATATCAAAAACTTAGTGGCGCTTTCTCTCATGTAAGTTTATCTTTCGTTAAGAGATTTACGATCCGGACAACTCATATGATAATTAGGCAGTCCGTTTATACGTCAGATTGTATGGAGTGGTTTTCTAACTCTATCTTATCTTGTGTAATATTTTATCAATGGAAATGGAAATGAATTTATCTTGTGTTCCAAAAAAAAATGTATTAAACTTTTGGGTTATGAGCTAGGCGGTGCTAAAACTTTTATCGTTTGACTCAACACAACCATACTCATATTCTAACTCGATTAACTAATCCAATTCAAATAACAATTAGACTGATATCGGGCCAACTTGCCTATTATTAATCGTTATGTCGTCCACAGTGCAAGTGCACTATGGATCCTGATCCAATACACATAATTTGATTTCATAATGTACAGAATTAATGTTCATAATGTACATAATACACGTACATACACATAAACACGATATAATAAACATGAATTATGTGTATTCATTGTCATTATATTGTGTTTATGTGTATGTGTATTATGAATATGAATTATGCGCATTATGAACATGAATTATGTACATTATGAAGTCAAATTCTGTGTATTGGATCAGGGTCAACAGTTATATATATGTGTATTCAGAACATGAATTATGTGTATTATGAATATGAATTCTATACATTATGAAGTAAAATTTTGGGTATTGGATCAAGATCCACAGTGCATTGTAGACCACAATATAAATTGCCGCCTATCAGCGTATTTGATATTTGACACCATTTAGAGGGGGAGGAAGAGAGAGATTAAATATGAGTGTATATACATATGCATTGTATGTGTGTATGCATAGGGGAACCTAATTAAACGCACGTCCTATAATCAAGGTTAAACGGTTGGTTGATATGACTACTCGTTTACTTTCAACAATTACGTTTGGCCATGCCATGGCCAAAACCCAAACACTCAATCACCGGCAGCCACCTCTTTCGTCGTGAACCGCCACTGCGCATGAACCAAGTCTTCCCGTTTCCAACATAAACAACAATGTGACTCTTTTTCTCCTTTATTTCCCCTTCTTTTTCTTGTGTTCCTGTAAATTAACGGTCCGCTATTTTCATGGCGGACATCGTGAAACAAATCCTAGCAAAGCCCATACAACTGGCGGACCTCGTGACGAAAAACGCCGACGGAGTCAGCTCCTTCCGACAGGACTGCTATGAGATCAAAGTGAAAACGGAGAAGCTGGCGGCGCTTCTCTGGCAGGGGGCGCGTGCGAGCGGCGATTTGTACGAGCGGCCCACGCGCCGGATAATTGAGGATACGTATCAAGTTCTCGATAAGGCGCTAGGGTTGATCCTGAAGTGCCACGCGAGCGGGTTGAGCAAGGTGTTCACCATCATCCCCGCCGCCGCGTTCCAGAAAACCACTGTCCAGCTGGAGAATTCCATCGGCGATGTCTCGTGGCTGCTGCGCGTGTCCACCCCGGCGGACGACCGCGACGACGAGTACCTCGGTCTTCCTCCGATCGCCGCCAACGAGCCGATCCTCTGCCTAATTTGGGAGCAGATCGCGATTTTATGCTCTGGATCCTTGGAGGAGCGCGCCGACGCGGCGGCTTCCATGGTTTCTCTCGCCCGCGACAACGATCAGTACGGAAAATTAATCATCGAGAAAGGCAGCGTGTCGCAGCTCTTGAAGCTCACGAAAGATGGGCGATTGGAAGGGCAGGAGAACGCGTCGAGAGCGGTAGGGCTGCTCGGCCGGGATCCTGAAAGCGTAGAACATATCGTGAATGCGGGTGTCTGCTAGGTGTTTGCGAAAACTCTCAAAGAAGGGCATATGAAGGTTCAGGTCATGGTGGCCTGGGCTATAGCCGGATTAGCGGCTAATTACCCTAAATGCCAAGACCATTTCGCCCAAACCAAAACTTTCCGCTTACTAGTTAGCCATCTCGCCTTTGAAACCATTCAAGAACACAACAAATACACCATCCCTACCAAACACCAGATGTCAATTCACACAGTTGTGATGTCCAATTCGAATCCTAATGCACAAGAATCCGAATCCAATATTCCTCACCCGTTGAGTAAACGAATAGGGAAGCAAATACACAATGTGGTGACAGACACGTTGGCCATGAAATCATCTAATTTAGCCCCACAAGGTAATCTGCCTAATGAAGTTGTTGCCAAGGCCAAGGCCAATAACCCAAAAGGGCCCATAACCCCAACAGCGCCAAGATAGCGAGGCAGCGCCAGGTTGCGTTTGCAGGCTCGAGCATTAAGGGCAGGGAGTACGAAGACCCTGAAACGAAAGTCGAGATGAAAGCCATGTCGGCCAGA
Source organism: Ipomoea batatas (assembly GCA_002525835.2). Lineage (NCBI taxonomy): Eukaryota > Viridiplantae > Streptophyta > Magnoliopsida > Solanales > Convolvulaceae > Ipomoea > Ipomoea batatas. The sequence goes on along the minus strand of NXFB01000449.1, from coordinate 59,690 downwards.
GCTCTCAGTTATCTCTGCGCGCATAATTTCACAGTCTGCAGCTCTGTCACGGAGTCCAAAGCCCTTCTGTGTTTCTCGGTTTTGCTCGAGAAGGGAGTTGATGACGTCCAATACTACTCCGCCATGGCGCTGATGGAGATCACATCCGTGGCCGAGCAGCACTCAGACTTGCGCCGCTCTGCTTTCAAGCCGAACGCCCCGGCTGCCAAGGCCGTGGTGGATTAGTTCTTGAAAATCATCGAGAAAGCCGACTCAGACCTCCTGATCCCCAGCATTAGGTCTATCGGGAACTTAGCCAGGACTTTTCGAGCCACGGAGACAAGAATCATCGGCCTATTGGTACCCCTCCTCGAGGACAGGGAACCCGAGGTGATTAGCGAGGCAGCCATCGCGCTAAACAAGTTCGCTTGCAACGACAACTTCCTCCATGTCAATCACAGCAAGTCGATAATTCAAGAAGGGGGCATAAAGTCCATAATCCCACACATTTACTTTGGGGAGCAAATGGTCCAAATCCCTTCCATAATCTTGTTGTGTTACATCGCAATGAGCATCCCCGAATGCGAGCAGCTAGCGGAGGAGGACGCGTTTATAGTTTTCGAGTGGTCTATGAAGCAATCGCACTTGATGCAAGATGCCACATTTCAAAGATTAGTACAGGAAGGCAGGAGGAGTTTGGAACTTTATCAATCTAGAAGTTCAAGGGGATATTGATTTAATTAGACAGGGCATGTAATGTGCTTTTTGAGCACATATGCTACAGATTTATAGAGCTTTTTAGTAGACATTCTCTTTTTGTGTATACATTGTACATACTGGTTTTTCTTGTTGGAAGAACTAAGACTTCTTTTATTATTTATTATCCCCCCTCCCCCTCCTTATGTGAGAAAGAATATTCGTGCCCGCACGGGTTAAGTTCACTAATTCAGTAAGGGTCGAAACTCGACAGCGACATTTGATTGCTGAGTTATTGAGTCACCGTGATTTATGTCATTTCAAATACTCTCTCAGGCCAAGGTGTGGGACTCCCTTGGGATTGGGGATTCAAAAAGAAGAAAGGATATTGGTGGCAAAAAGTGAAAAATTATACCCGTCGTCTACTCTGTTTGATCCAATAGTTGTAGTGTAGCTGCCTTTCAAGGCTTTATTCAAGGAATTATAGAATAGGATTAATATGAATGGGAATGAGGACAAAGCTCAGTTTCCACCTTTCAAGGGCGATGTGCTTTGTAGCAACCTTCTCTACTAGGTGGGTTAAGACAAGCTCTAGCCTCCAGCTTAGACACAAATTTTCAAAATAAGGAAAAAATATTAAAGAAAATAAACAAAAACAAAAGTTGATTTGAACAATGAATGAATAGTAAGCATGATGGATAAAATGAGACAGATGGAGACATGGGGTATTAGATTTGTTATCTAAAAATTTAAATAATGAGATCCCTTAATTGTTTTACAATTGTTAATTTAATCCTTTAATTTTTAATTTGGTTGAATTGACCCTTCAATTATTTTAAATTTCGTCAAAGTCCCCTAGTCACTATTTCGTTAGTCAGTCATTAATTACCAAAACAGTGACTAGGAGATTTAATTTAAAACAATTGGAAGATCAATTCGATCAAATTAAAAATTGCAGGATGTTTGGTTGGAAGGAATGAAAGAATAAAGTGAGAATAAAGTAGAAATTCAAATTATATTGTTTGGTAGGAAAGAATAGAATTATTAGGAATGAGAATGGAAGAAGTAATATAAAGACTAAAATGTCCTTGTGGAATAATAATAATACAATAGTAATCAATGGTAAAAAGATATATTAATAATAATCAAGGGTATGAATTGCAATTCAACAAAATAAAGGGATTGCAATTTGATGGAATTATAATTTACTCCAACCAAACACGATAATTTGAGTGGTTAGAAAATTGTGTTGTAATTGAATTACAACTATATCCAACCAACTAGTCCGTTAGAGACTAAATTGATACGGAGTAATTACAAAACATTTGACCAACCAAAATAATTATTTTTCCGTAAATAATTTGCTCGGAAACTACTCCATATATAAATAGTGAAATTGTATTCCGGTTGCCCTCGACTTCACGCTTGCACTCTCCGCGTGGTATCACGTCCCAATAACCAACCGTTAGATTTTTATCAGTACCTCATGCCCGCCCCACACTTCTTACCTGCAGCGCGTGGTAAATCCGTCCTTCTACGCGCCTTTGAGGAAATTTTGCCCTAATCGCAATTCCTCTGCTCTCTATATTCACCACCACCGGCAACCACTGCTACTTCTCCTCTAATCGGCTGAGCCTTTGCCGGATTTTTAATTTTTTCCCTTCTCCTGTCCGATCTTCTAGTTTTTGCAAGGTAAATGATTTGATCTTGATTTTTCTTTGGTTTTAGTAAGTTTTTCTCATTTCTTATCATTGCGCTGGTGTTTAGATCTGCTAATCCGTTGATTTATTCGCTTCTGTAATTGTAAATCTTTGTTGGTTTGATTCTGAATCAGATTTATTTTCAAGGTATAAGATGGAATCGATGGACATCGTTGGTAAATCGAAAGAGGATGCTTCGCTTCCCAAAGGTTTTTATTTTTCCAGTTTTGTGTCTTGAATTCTCGATTTGTTGGTGCTGCTGTAGTTGATTCATGGTTTTTCCACAAGGATTTTTATGGTTGAATTATTCTGCAAAGATATTTTCTTTTCCTAATTTTTCCCAGTGAAGCTTATTTTTGTTAAACTTTGAGCTAATGGATGTTTTGAAAAATCAAGTACATGCTGGCTGATTTATGTTTATTTATTTTGTAATTATTATTATTGCAAGTAAATTCAGCTATAGTGTTGGATATTGATAGAGATACTCGACATGGATATATATATATATATCACCTCTAATCAAATATAATGAGAGCTCAAAATACTGTGAACCAAATTACATGAGGCCTCTTTTTGTGTAGCTCAGAATACTGTGTACCCCTTGGAATTGAGTAAATTCACTGTCTTTTGATGATTGAGGTATTTGTGTTGAAGTTGAACTTTACTTTTTGTACAATTTACTAATTTTGATCTTTAGAAAGGCAAATGCTATGATAACTGTACAAAAGGTTGAAGTTGATTTAACATTTTGGTATTTCTGATTTAATTTGACTTTAAACATATTGGTGTCATTACTAATGGTCTTACTTTACTGATCCCTTGATTTACTTGCAGCAACTATGACAAAAATTATTAAAGAGATGCTACCACCAGATGTTCGTGTTGCCCGAGATGCTCAGGATCTGTTAATTGAATGTTGTGTAGGTGGGTAGTCTTTTGCTGGTGTGTGTGGCTCATTGATCACCTGATCCCCAATAAGATATCTGTTCAACTGTAAAATGACACATGTTTTTTGACTTCACATTCTTCGGATACTCTGGTTGTGTCTTGTAATAGCTTTTTGTAGATCTTCACAAGTGCTCATGAAACACATCTATAATGCTGTTATATAGCCTCCTAAACTTGTTGATACATTATGCAGGTTTTCGAACTTAATTAGTTTTTGCTTATAAAGCAATTTGGAATCTTTTTACACTTCGATGATAATGAGTGGGTACTGCTTCATTGTTGGGGTTGTGGGAATGCCATGTATTAAATTTCTACGAGGCATTGAGATATATTAAAACATAAGCTTAAAATTGCAATCTTACTTTTTTGGGATATTTATTTTTGTACGATAAATAATAATGATTTCTTTGTGTCTTAGAAATTCTAATTTGTTTATTCTCTTGCAGAATTTATTAATCTAATATCATCAGAATCAAATGAAGTTTGTAATAAGGAAGAGAGACGAACAATTGCTCCTGAGCATGTGCTCAAGGCCCTTGAGGTAATTGACTGATCCTTTGGTTTTTAGACATTGTTGGTTTATTAGCTGTGTGATAGATTACCTTGCTTGTTATTTTATTTCAATGCCATATTGTAGACTGCTGACAGTAGATTACGACCGGTGCCTTTCTTAGTGTCTAATGTTATAAACATTCTTCATGCAAAAAGTCTGCTTTTGGTTTAAATTTTCTAAGTCATGCCATAGTTGTGGTCTTCTATTCTCAATGTTAGTATGTATATTTCATTTTATTATTGTGACTTAAAGTGGATGGCTTGAACTGCATGAATATTGTATTGCACGGGACACCAATTTGAGTTGTAGAGGCCAGTCCATTTTCCTGAGCAACGTTTTAACTATTCCAAAAGATTTTGAAGTCACCTAAATTTTGACATTTGCTTCTAGAAACGATTTAATTCTAATTCGAATACAACCTCATCATGTTTCAAATACATCTTCACCAGGTCCTAGGCTTTGGGGATTATATTGAAGAAGTTTATGCTGCATATGAACAGCACAGGCTTGAAACCATGGTACTGGCTTCTATTACCTTATTATCTTCAGTTTAGTTTCTATACAAACACAAATTAAATAGCTAAGTTAGAGCCTTAAGAGGGGTCAGGAGTTTGAACCCCCTCTCGTATGGAGAAACCATACTGGCTAGCACTATGACCCTTAATTGGGTTGGCCTGGTGCGATCAGTATGATACAGGCTTAAAGGTGCCTCTTACAGTTAGGGTCTGCTCAGAAGACCTCGTGGTCTAACAAAAAAAAAAAACTAAGTTAGAGTGGTTCAATACTAGTTTCCAAACTCGCTGATTGGTGTTTATGTGACTATATGTTTTGGTGTATGTGCTTCCCGTACAGGATACCGTCAGGGCTGGGAAGTGGAACAATGTAGCTGAAATGACCGAAGAAGAAGCGTTGGCTGAGCAACAGAGGATGTTTGCAGAAGCGCGGACAAGGATGAATAACGGCATCGTGGTCCCCAAACAATCAGACCCAGAGCCGGAACATAAATAAACTGCTAACTTGTGTACCTCCATCTTTAGGTTTAGGCAAGATCTGTTGCTTCATCATAGTTATTAGGATTCTGTCTTGCATTATCATGTACAGAAATCTCTTAGCTAGCCTGCCCCTCCTTTTGGCCTTACTTGTACTTCATGAATTTATGTCTATATGTTTATGTAGTTAGTGTTTTGCCATGGAACTTTGGTGTATCAGTGTTAGTGCAAAAGGTATTTCCTCTTGCCTGAACTCAGTTCAGCTAAGCATCAATCTAAATCTAGTTGATGTTAGTTGCAACATTGGCTGTTCAATGGAATTTTACTACTGCCTGTTTTATTTTGTGCGTTTAGTTATTAACCATTTAAATTTTTGTAATATTTCATTTAGTGTTGATATATACAAAAAAGACTTTAAAGAGTATCGTTTGATAAATGGATGGTTTGTAATTAATACCCGTGGACTTCCTTCCAATATGATAGTATTGATTTATATCTTGCCCGCACTTGCTTATTTCACTAGTTCAGTAGATCTTGGTTCAATAGGTAGTATTTGTAAGAAATATTGATTTAAAAAAAAAATATCAACACTATATAAAATGCGTTTTGTGTCTTGTGCTATTCGTTTTTGTCTTGTGTTATGTGTTTTTTATCTTCATGTTATGCAATTTTGTGCCTAAAAAATATTGATTTTATACCTGAACTAAAGTAAATATAAAACATGTGTATGTCTTGTGTTATGCGTTTCTGTGTCTCGTGTTATGCAATTCTGTATCTCTTATGTTATGCAATTCTGTATCTTGTGTTATGAAATTCTGTATCTTAAGCGTATGGATTCTGTATCTGAAGTAGATTAGTAGTTGTGTATCACCCAACATATTGTGTCCTATTTTATGAATTTATGTCTTGTATTATGAAATTATGTGCCTATAAGACACATATTATCTATATAAATCAATTTTAAAAATAAGTAAATGTATAACATGTGTTTGTCTTGTATTGTGACTCTTTTTTTTTTTCTTTTTTTGTCTTGTGTTATGAAATTCTGTACCTTAAGAGTATTGATTCTTTGCCTAGAATAAATTAGAATTTGTGTTGAAACATGATAAATGGGAAACTACAGAATATGTTAAAGCCTAAGTATCAAAACAACGTTGTTTTGATTTAAGGTCCACAATGCTATGTGGACCCTGGTCCACGATATAAATTGTCAAAAATTTTATTGTGGACCATGGTCCAAAACGGTACTGTTTCTTTTAATGAAAAGAAAAGGAACTCGTTCCTTCCAACAAATTTTGTTTTTATAGTGTACTCATTTTCATTTTTTATACATTGTAGTTTTATTACATTACAACTAAAGTATCATTTTGATTCAACTACAGTTTTATTTGACATTATCCACTCAAATGTGACACTTGTTATTGAATTTCATTTTATACACGCTGCAATTTTATTACAACACCACTAAATTATGATTTTAATTCAACTACAGTTTCATTGGACAATATATACTCAAATACTGCATATATGAAACATGTTATTCAGTTTCATTTTATAATTTATATACACTTAGTCTCATTACAACACAATTAAAGTATCATTTTGATATAACTACAGTTTCATTTAACAATATATACTCAATATGTGAGACATGTTATTCAGTTTCATTTTAAACATCCCGTAGTTTCATTATAACACAACTAAAATATCTTTTTAATTCAACTACAGTTTCATTTAACAATATACATCCAATATATGAGACTTGTTATTCAGTTTCATTTTAGATACATTATAATTTCATTATAGTACAACTAAAATATCATTTTAATATAATTACCGTTTCATTTAACAATATATACTCAATATATGAGACATGTTATTCAGTTTCATTTTAAATATACCATAGTTTCATTATAACACAACTAAAATATCATTTTAATTCAACTACAGTTCATTTAACAATATACACACAATATATGAGACTTGTTATTCAGTTTCATTTTAGATACACTATAATTTCATTATAGTACAACTAAAATATAATTATAATTTAACTACAGTTTCATTTGATAATATACACTTAATATGTGAGACATATTATTCAATTTCATTTTAGATACATTATATTTTTATTTTATTCTGAGCACATCATAAATATGGGATTAGTTAAAAGCATAACGAACACCATTTTGATTGCACGACTAATCTAGTGACTAACCTACGTCTAATCCCTTCTAATTTTGATTGCATGACTTGTTCAAAAAACTAATTGTTAAACTCTTCCGATCATTAGATTTTTTGTTCAAGTTTCATATTTAAATTTCTATGCACTCTAAGAATTTTGTTTTCAAAATTCTATTCCATCAAACATCAATTAATTCCGGAAAACCCTATACTATATATATATATATATATATATAAAAGAATTCATTTAGCTTTTAAGAATCATAATTGTTTACGAGTTTTAAACTTAGTATTCAATCTCTGATATAAAGCAGCATTGTATACGTTTTAGTATTGAATATCTAAAGTGTTGACACATTCAGCACCAGTGGTCTAGTGGTAGAATAGTACCCTGCCACGGTACAGACCCGGGTTCGATTCCCGGCTGGTGCAGTCTGTATCTTTTTGTTTAACTACATGTAGTTTTACGATTTGGCGAGCTTTGTCTTTTACCGAACTAGCAGATAATACCGATTAGTTATTTAATTCATTTATTTATTTTAACAATAGTTATTGTTTATCAAGTATAATTTAATAGAGTTTTACCAAGCCAGAGTTTTATTTTTAATTATTATATTTGAAAATTAATTAACTTTTGCATGCTTTTTTTTTCTACATAATTAAATATATTTATTGGTTAATTGATTGTGTCATAAAAAAAATTGACAGTGCTCTACTAAATAAAACATTATTTTCTTAATGTATTTGTTATTTGGTTTTGAACATATATGATAATAAAACAATATCTTATTGTCAAGATAACTAAAAAATATATATTATAAACATAATAACCATAAAAATAATATCTAAATATTTTATGACCTATGTTTTTTTTATTTATATATTTTATTGATTATCTAGATACTCCCTCTGTCCCATTTTACCTGTCATGTTTACTATTCATTGGTCAAACTAACTCTTTCTTTATTGCTTATTTTCTTTAGTAATTTTTAATTATTTTTGAATTTGATTTTTTGTGTTTAATAGTACTTTTAATGTAGTTTCTAAATATATAAATTTTATATACTAATACTAAATTTAATATTATGAAAAATTGAATTAAAAATAACTTCAGTCAAGCCTCGTTAACCGAATCAGACAAACAAAATGGGACGGAGGTAGTATTATCTAGTTATATTTTAGTTGTATAAAATAATATTTACATAATGAATACAAGATAATAATTACAAAAATAATTAGTATTTAATAATAATAATAATAATAAAATCCAAAATCTAGCTTTACACACAAATAGAATTATAGAATTATAATGTGTATAAAAAAAAATGTTTTAGCTTTTAAGAATCATGATTGTTAACGAGTTTTAAACTTAGCATTCAATTCAGTCTCTAAAGCAGCATTCTACATGTTTTAGTCTTCATAAGGCACAGAAGTGTGAACCAAATATGCATTTAGTTCATTTAGGTCTAACTAAAAATTGCAGGGACGGAGCCAGAGAGAAAAGAAAGTGGCAGGATTCCCTCATCCACTTTGGTCGACCACTTAGCTCTGTTTCTCCGGTAACTCTACCGCCATTCTTCGGACCGTTGTGGCGGCCGGAGGCTGGTGAAACCATGTCCTCACCGGAAAGGACAGCGGAAACGCCCCCAACGAGCATGAACAGCGAAGAGCAAGATCTGCTAGAAAGAAGCATGAAGAAGAACAAGACGTCAACTGAATCACCTATGGCCGAGGCACCACCGGTTGAACAGAATAAGGTGACGGAGTTGACAGGCTCTGAGACACAAAAAGGTACGCTTTCTTTTAAGCAGGTGGTGGCTAACGAAAATCCAGGGGAAACCCAGACGATGGCGGATGACATAGATCTGGTCTCCGACGACGAGGAAGAGACAGATGATGATGTTGATAAAAATTGTCCAGTCATACGTTTAACCAGGGAGGAAAAGGTGAGACTCCGTAGCAAGTGGAAGCAGACCTTGATCGTCACGGTGATGGGCAGGAATGTCGGATATGGCTATCTCCTTAGACGTCTCACAGCGCTTTGGCGGCCAAAGGCTAGAATGGAGTTGGTTACAGTGGATAACGGTTACTATCTAGTCAAGTTTGCTTCGGTTGATGATTACGAGTTCGCTAAGTATGGGGGACCGTGGATGGTGTTAGATCACTATCTTATTGTCAAGGAGTGGATTCCGAACTTTGATCCGTTCACGGACAAGACTGAAAGTATGATAGTTTGGATCCGGTTTCCATGCTTGCCTGCAGAGTACTATGATCATGCTTTTCTGATGCGTGTAGGAGCAAAGGTTGGCCGTCCGATCAATATCGATACTGCTACAAGCCTGGTGTCACGAGCAAGTTTCGCGAGAGTCTGTGTGGAGGTCGACATCACTAAACCACTCCTTGCCAAGTTCACTTTGCGGAACCGAGTCAGGCCAATTGTATATGAGGGACTACATCTCATTTGTTTCAAATGTGGAATGTATGGGCACAATTCTGGGGGATGCCATCTGAACCAGGATTCCAATGAAATAGTGGAAACGGCGGCGAATGGCGAGCATCAGTCGGAGAACGCTTCGGCGACCAGCAACGGTCATAGATCTGGAAAAGGTAAGGAAATAGTCTATAAGGAAACTCCCTTAATTAGACCAGAGGTAACAGAGGATTACGGTTCTTGGATGATAGCGACGAATCCGAAAAGGAATTTCCCTCGAAATCAGGAATACAAGAATCAAGGAGGGAAAGATAGCGGTAAACAGAATAAGCAGAGTGATGGAAAAGGTAAGCAAAATAATGTGTCATCAGGGTCACGATTTGCGAGTCTTAACGAGGATGCAGGGGATGAGAATGAGGGTGTAAGTGGCGAGAGGGAGACGCAAGCGGCGCAACTAAAAGGGCCAACCACCGCGGGAATGTCTAAAGGAAAGAGGGCAGCGGTGCAAGTGTCTGAGAAATAAATAAATGGAAATAACGTGCATGGCACTCATAAAAAACAAAGCGAAGTTGGTGAGACAAGCAGAAAACGAAAACCGAACAAACAGTAGTCGCGCGCCCAGGTGAATCAAGCAGGGGCTGCGAGTGAGCACACGCTTGTTATGGGAGATAAGTCCGGAGCTACTACTGTCCAGGTTTTCGAGTCTGAAACCGAGGTCGCTGAGGACTGCTTGGCGGGAACAGAGGCGATTCCGGAACACCTCGATGATCCTCCGGACTCAAGCCAGCGTGATGAGCGGGGTAGCACGGAGCAGGGGTGGCACGATACGTCCTTGGGCACCTCGGACGTTGAGGAGATGGAGTTTGAAGCGTAAGGCTGCCTTGCCGCGTGTTGGTTTGTTTTTCTCGTTCCTCTTTGTGT